>OZ012736.1:341190902-341478402 GCA_963859935.3 Lathyrus sativus | reverse complement strand
TTATCGGCAGTTGAACAAGGTAACTATTAAGAACAAGTATCCGCTTCCTAGAATTGATGATTTGATGTACCAATTGGTTGGTGCCCGTGTTTTTAGTAAGATTGATTTGAAGTCGGGTTATCACCAGATTCGTGTTAAAGATGAGGATTGAAGACGGCTTTTAGGACACGGTATGGTCATTATGAATTTTCAGTGATGCCATTCGGAGTTTCTAATGCGCCAGGTGTGTTTATGGAATACATGAATCGTATTTTTCATGATCAGTTGGATCGTTTTGTGGTTGTGTTCATCGACGAAATTTTTATTTACTCTAAGTCCCAAGAAGAGCATGTAGAGTATTTAAGAGTTGTGTTGCAGATCTTGAAAGAGAAGCAATTATATGTTAAGTTGTCGAAGTGTGAGTTTTGGTTATCGGAAGTGAGTTTTCTTGGACATGTTATTTCTGGTAACGGTATTAGTGTTGACCCGTCCAAGATTGATGCGGTAATGCAGTGGGAAGTTCCTAAGTCAGTTACGGAGATTCGAAGCTTTTTGGGATTAGTCGGTTATTATCGGAGGTTTATTGAAGGATTTTCGAAGTTAGCACTTCCGTTGACTCAATTGACTTGTAAGGGAAAGGCCTTTGTTTAGGATATTGAGTGTGAGAAGAGTTTTGTTGAGCTTAAGAGAAGGTTGACAATGGCGTCGGTTTTGATTTTGCCGAATCCGACGGAGTCGTTTGTGGTTTATTGTGATGCTTCTTTATCCGGTTTAGGTGGTGTTTTAATGCAAGATGGGAAAGTTGTGGCTTATGTTTCAAGACAATTGAGAGTGCATGAGAAGAACTACCCTACGAATGATTTGGAGTTAGCGGTCGTGGTGTTTGTTTTGAAAATTTGGAGGCATTATCTGTATGGTGAGAGATTGGAAGTCTTTAGTGATCACAAGAGTTTGAAATATTTGTTTGATCAGAAGGAACTGAACATGAGGCAGAGGAGATGGTTAGAGTTTTTGAAGGATTATGATTTTCGTTTGAATTACCATCCGGGTAAGGCAAACGTGGTAGCCGATGCCTTAAGTCGAAAGTTGGTTCATATGTCAACACTGATGGTAAGAGAATGGGAGTTGTTGGAAAGTTTTAGAGATTTGAGTTTAGTTTGTGAGATAACCCTGAGTAGTGTGAAACTTGGTATGTTGCATGTTACGAATGATTTTCTTGCTACCGTGTGCGAAAAGAAAAAGTTGGATTTAAAGTTTGTTGATTTGATGATGAGTGAGAATGAGGACTTCAAGGTTGATAGTTTTGGAGTTTTGAGATTTCGTGGTCGTATTTGTATTCCCGATGATGTAGAGTTGAAAAAGATGATATTTGAGGAAGGACACCGGAGTAACATAAGTATTCACCCGGGAGCGAATAAGATGTATCAAGATTTGAAGAAAATCTTTTGATGGTCCGGATTGAAGAGGGATGTAGCTCAGTTTGTGTATTCGTGCTTGACTTGTCAGAAGTCTAAAGTGGAACATCAGAAGCCTAGTGGTTTGATGCAACGGTTGGACTTTCCAGAGTGGAAATGGGATAATATATCGATGGATTTTTTTACGGGATTTCCTAATACGCAAAGAGGTCACAATGCTATTTAGGTGATTGTTGATAGGCTTACTAAATCTGCTCACTTTATTCTGATAGATATTAGTTATCCTTTGGTGAAGTTAGTCGAGATTTATGTTGGTGTGATTGTGAAGTTACATGGGATTCCTAAGAGTATTGTGTCGGATAGGGATCCTAGATTTACTTCGAGATTTTGGGAAAGTTTGCAAAAGGCTTTGGGTTCTAAGCTGAGATTGAGTTCGGCTTATCATCCGCAGACGGATGGTCAAACCGAAAGGACAATTCAATCATTGGAAGATTTGTTGCGTGCTTGTGTGCTCGAGCAAGGTAGTACTTGGGATGGTTATTAGGCATTGATTGAGTTCACCTACAATAATAGTTTTCACTCAAGTATTAGTATGGCACCATTTGAGGCTTTGTATGGTCGGAGATGTCGAACACCTTTGTGTTGGCATGAAACCGGAGAGAAGTCGATAGTTGGACCAGAGATGGTACATCAAACGACGGAGAAGGTGAAGTTCATTCGGGAAAAGATGAGAGTTTCTCAGAGTAGGCAAAAGAGTTATCATGATAAGAGAAGAAAGAATCTTGAGTTTCAAGAAGGCGACCATGTGTTTTTGAGGGTTACACTGGTAACGGGTGTGGGTCGTGCTTTGAAGTTGAAGAAGTTGACTTCTAGATTACTGCTCAGGTTGGTGATGTGGCTTATCGTGTGGCGTTGCCTTCGAAACTTTCGAATTTGCACGATGTGTTTCATGTTTCGCAACTTCGGAAGTATGTTCCGGATCCGTCACATGTGATTCTGATGGATGATGTGGAAGTGAGGGATAATCTTACAGTTGAGGTTTTACCGGTTAGGATTTTGGACCGTGAAGTTAAAAGGCTCAGAGGTAAGGATATTGCACTTGTGAAGGTGGCATGGGGAGGTGTCGCGGAAGGCAATATGACTTGGGAATTGGAGACTAAGATGCGTGAGTCGCATCAAGAACTGTTTGAATCAGGTAATATTTTCGAGGACGAAAATTTTTAAAGTGGGGGAGAGTTGTAACGCCCCGATTCTGAATTCCCATTTTTATTGAGTCCTTATTTGATTTATTTAAATGATTATTTTATTTATGTGGAATTTGTGTGATAATATGTTATGTTTACATATTGAGCTATTTTTGCCGACTTTGAGAGTTACGGGTAAAAATAGGTTGGAGGGTATTTTGGGCATTAGTGATAATATTAAGATGATATTTTGTGAGAAATAATTGATAAGTGTGTGGAAAGAATTTGGGAGGAAAGAAATAGAATAAGAGTATATGAGAGAAAAGAGAGAGATAGAAACATTAAGAAGAAAAACAAGAGAAAGAAAGGAGGAGGAGAGAAAAGAAGAGAAAGTGGAGCAAAACCTAGAATCATCAAGAATCAACCTTAGCTTGCGGTTAATCAGGTATGGGTGAGAAGTTTTATCATCTTCATATTGTGTATGATCATGTATGTGCTAGATTGGATTTGTTGGATTGTTTTCTATGTTTCCATTTATAGGTCGAAAGTTGATTTAATCGGTAGAAACAGAGTTTTATCGGTTTGAATTTGGAATAGACGATATAGTATAGTCGGGTGATGAGTGGGTTGTACTACTGGAACTGAGTTGGATTAAATCGGTCGGTTTGTGAGGTTTGGGCTTTTGGACAGCCATGAGAGTTCTGAGTTCGCAGGTTCGCCAGGCGAATGGAAGCGAAGCTTCGCCGGGCGAAGCCCACCGAGCAGCAGCGAACCAAGTCAGTAGCATCCACCCTGTCTTTGCTTGCAAGTTCGCCAGGCGAATGAGAGTGGCGAAGGTTCGCCAGGCGAGTATGTTAGCGAGTGCTAGCGAGTAATTCCAGAATAAATCTTAGTGGTCTTCGCTGGCAAGTTTGCTAGGCGAACGGAGTAGCGAAGGTTCGCCAGGGGCTTCTCCAGGCGAAGGTTAGCGAACACAGCAACATGTTTTCTTTACTTGTGTTTTCCATTCGTGGATTGATTGTGTGGTTTGGTTGCGATCATTCCTTGTCTGAGATGACTAATTATATGTTGTTATATGTGTTCTGAGTAGCCGTATGGCGTGAATCCTAGTTTGGGATTTGTGAAGTGTGAAATGTGGCCGTTTGGCAATTTTGTGCATTATTTGAATTAAATAGAGATGCATGGCGAGATTGATTGTGAATGTGAACAATGTATGAAAATTGGTGTGAATGGGTGATGAATATATATATATATATATATATGCTTTGTGATACATATATTTGAATGCATAATGAATATATGCGATGAATGTGATGAATGCATGAGTATGTTTGTAAACATGTATGCATTTCAAAAGTGTCATGAGTCATGTTGCATGTGAAGCATCATGGTATGCATTCTTGTGTCGATTGATCCCTCAGTGGATTTGCAGAACCTCGTGTGCCCTTGTGGGGTGTGAGCGATGGTTATTTATTGATCCCTCGGTGGATTTGCAGAACCTCGTATGCCCTTGTGGGGTGTGAGCGATGGTTATTTATTGATTCCTCGGTGAATCTGCAGAACCTCGTATGTTGTGATGGTTATTTATTGATTCCTCGGTGAATCTGCAGAACCTCGTGTGCCCATGTGGGGTGTGAGTGATGGTTATTTTGGTTCTTCAATTGAACCTACTGAAATGAGTCGGTACCGCATTTGCATCTGCATAGAGTCGTGTGTAGGTCTCTGTGAGTTGGATATAGACATTTGTGCATGATGTATGATGAATAAATGTGAATGTAGATGTTTATGTAGATTGTTGATAATTGGCATGTATGGAAGGCTTGAATGTACATGTATGTGTGAATATATGTGTATATGTATGCATTTTTATGAATTGATATAAACATTGTTGATGCACCTTGTATATGCTTGTAGCTCTATTTGTAAATAGTTAATTGTGAATACATTGCAGTGTACAGTGTAGTGAGATGAGTTGCGGTGAGAATGCGGAAGACGTTTTTGGACGTCATGTGTATATATATATATATATATATATATATATATATATATATATATATATATATATATATATATATATATATATATATATATATATATATATATATATATATATATATATATATATATATATATATATATATATATATATATATATATATATATATATATATATATATATATATGTTTATGTGCATTATGTATTATGATATTATTTCTCACCCTTCTGCTATTTTATGATGCTCTATGAGGCATTGCAGATTAGATTACTGGAGTCTTTGTGAAGCGAGTCTTCACTTCTTTTGGTCAGATGGCTCTGATATGTAACACTGGGTAGTTAGGAATTATTTTGATTCTTTTGTGATACATCTGTGTATGTATCTGCTGGTGAACATTTTGTAAACTCAACCGATGAATTGAATTAATCTGAACGATGTATATGATGCTTATGTTAATGAAGTGATTTTAATGTTTAGATGTTTCCGCTTTATTCTAAATGTTGATGTGTGGGTTTTAAGCGCTATGCTTTGTTTTTAGTTGAGATTTACCCCTTTTGTTATTTATGTTTCGTTTCGTTGATAATGTGATGCGCCTCTTTTATACCATGTTATAATTATACTCTGATAGAATTTTATTAATTAAGTGCCTAAATGATTTAATTGTTTATTTGGGGGTATAGAACGGGGGTGTTACATTCAGTGGTATCAGAGCCAGTGTTGAGTCAGTTGTGTTTGTCTCGTCGTTTTGTTGGTTGGACGGTTGTTTAACCTTATTGTTATTTTTGTGAATAATCAGAATATGGTTGGTCGTAATGACAATGCGATGGCTGCTGCATTGGAGGCAATGGCTAGGGCGGTGCAGGGTGCGCCAAATGTGAACGCTAATGATGAGTTTAGAAAGAATCAACCGCCGGTATTCAAGGGAAGATTTGATCCGGACGGTGCTCAGATTTGGTTAAAGGAGATCGAGAGGAATGACTTCATATTTGGTTATGTTCTGTAGAAGAATGACTTCACATGTTACCAATGACAAGCTTATGATTCACTGTTTCCTAGATAGTTTGATCGGAGCATCTTTGGATTGGTACATGCAGTTGGAGAGTGATAGCATCAAATCATGGTCTGATTTAGCCAATGCCTTCGTGAAGCAGTACAACTACAACCTGGATATGGCTCCTAGTCGCGTACATTTGCAAGAATTATCTCACGCGGAGAAGGAATCCTTTAAGGGATATGTGCAGAGATGGAGAGAATTGGCTGCTCGTGTTCAACCACCGCTTCTAGAGAGAGAAATGGTTGACCTCTTCTTGAGTACTCTGAAGGGCCGTTATTATGACATAATGTTCAGTTGTGGAATGGCAAGCTTTGCGGACTTGATGAGAATAAGAGAGCTTGTTGAGAGAGGGCTCAAGAATGGAAAGACGCGAGATACTCCTTATATCCCAGTTGATAAGAATGAATCAGTTGTCAGTTCCCAGGAGGAATGGGACGGGGGAAGTGATGTTATCTCAGAATCTCTAGCATCTCAGGCTCAGTTTTCAAACGCTTCAAGTGTTCAAAGTCAACTGTCAAATCGTCGTCAGCTGCGTCAGCACGCCCGACGAAGACCAAGGAAACCTGAAAGGCAGTTTACTCAGCTACCGGTGTCGTACAGTCAGTTGTTCCCATATTTGGTCAAAGGTGGGCTGATAGTGCCGAAAGAGACTAATCCTATGATCCCGCCTTACCCTCCAGGTTTTGATGCCAACACCCGCTGTGAATACAATGTTGGGGCACAGGGGCATTTAACAGATGATTGTAAGGTGCTTCGAAGCCAAATTCAAACTTTGCTAGACTCTAACAAGATATCTATCACGCCTCAGGGTGTTCAAACTAACGACCTTCCTTCATCCAGCCAAGTGGGTGTATCAGTTTATGTTATGGGAGAGTTCACTGAGAGCAGATGTTCAGAGGAGTATCAGAATGACTTCGACGGGCAATTTTGAAGATGGCTGGCTCGGCAGCAAATCAAGTTCGAAAAGCCCGGTTCCCAAAAGCTGGTAATCTGTGTTTTATCATGTCATTTCTTTGCATTTGTAGTTTCTTTTCTGTTAAAACGTAAATTGCATTCGTAAAACTTGTATTGTTTTCAATTGATATTGATAATGAAATGAATATGCATGTTTTGATTAAACCCATTCGTGTTCACTAATTGTTTTTTACAGATATCCAACGCTTGGTTAAGCGAAATCCGGGGAGGATGACGAAGTTTAAAAGACGTGCAAGCTTCCGATTGTATGCTGTTGAAAATAAAACCTACTGATGATGTACATGCATTGTTTCAAATCCCTAAACACCGGAGTTATAAGGAAGATAATCCCTTGTCAACCCCTTTGAGCCTAGTAGTATGAGTTTCTTTCAGAAAATGAAAAATCCTTCAATCTTAACCTGGGGCAGGGTAGGTGGTAGCTAATTTGAACCTCTGAGAAGTGAGCGCTAAGGTCTAATTAGCTAAACGTAAGATTGAAGAACATCAAGGTGAACGGGTGGGTTAAAATAGATTTTGAGCCTTCATCCTTTCCTTCAAAACCGTAAACCTGACCGCGTTACAACCAAAAAAAGTCCTAATTGAAGCAGGATTGTTTTGAACGCATACTTCGGTAGAGATCGCGTCGAAACTGACTCCTGAAAGGGTTCTTCTTGCCATGTTGGTACTGACATCGATATTCTGATAAGTGATTTGTTCATTATATGCCATAAAATGTTTTTTTTCCTTTTCCAGTGAACAGATTGGATGTCAAAACTGTCATATGCGTTTCATTAATATATCTTTTATGCAGAACAACTTGTTTTACTTGCAAGTAAGCGCTTGACAGCAGGGAAGTTTTCTACAGTGGAAAGTATGATCAGGATAGAATGCAGAACACCTGAATATTCCGTGAACCGGGGCAAGCTATATCAAGTAATCCCTAGCGATGTCTTCCATCCAAAGTCAGTTATTCTGGGGCAATCAGGTCGAGATTCGGTAAATCTCTCGAAGCCAAAAAATTTACTCCAAATCAGCCAATCAGAGGCAAAGTCATTGCAGACAGGGGCAGGCCACTCTAAGAAAAGCGCAAAGTTGTTTCTTGCCCGAGGGGCATTTGATCCGAAGCATCTCTCAGAGGTTCAGAGTGTTAGAGTAGTTCATGTTAGACCATCAAGGTACAAATTTTCAGATTTCCATTCGAGGAATATCCCCACAGAGATCCCACAGATTAGGGCATATCAGAAGCGAAGGAATTGTTCCTCTCCGTGTCATCAAAGCTACTCAGAGCTACTCAAGCAGGTTCAACCAATATTCAAGTGTGAGACGAATGTCGGGAAGTCGTGCTATTATCCCTTGACCCTTCAACCAGAAATCGTGAATTCAGACAGGATGCTTTCAAGCGTCAGTCGTACTTGACCCATCACGGATAGCCTAAAAGCCCAATTCCTATTGGCAATTGTCAGGAAGCCCAATCCCTATTGGCGCGCCATTCCTAAATCCCAATCCATATTGGCAATCATCGTGAGTGCTTTGTTCGTTACCTGTGTTGACGGAGTTGTTACCCGTGTAGACGGAGTTGGTCCCGTGGAGTTGTTCGTTCAAGTCTTCGGATGCCAGATTCACACTTTTATTTAGTGCTTCGCATGTTTCTTCAAAAAAATATGCCTGGTTCGTGCTTTACGTAGTGCTTTGTTCGTCCCTTCAGAGATGGAAAGTCAAGGATGGTATTTTGATGTGGTTCTATGGCTCGATGCCTGCTTATTGTGGCGTATCTTCGAAGTTCGATTGTTGTTGATCTAGTGTGTGGATTCAACGCCTATGGCGTCACACAGGTAGCTGGTGCTAAAATCGGTTGTTCTTTGTCCGATGATTGATCAGTTTGTTGCCGTGACAACTGGATTTGGTTTTCTGGATATTTTTCCCCAAGCGGGGTTTGCAGTTTATTTCTGCAGGTTGGCAAATTTCCGGGTTTCTTCGGTATTCAACCGTCTTCTACCTTTGAATGGTTGAAAGTCGTTTGCTTCTCAACCCTTTAGGTCTAAGCCGTTTGAATAGGGGCAGATGTTGCACCCTAAAATTTGACCAACCAATTCTTGTACTTGGCTTATGTTTCGACTCATTTTGCATCTGCATACCGCATACATTGCATTTTTTCAGCCAAATTGACTTTATCGGGATTACAGCCTCTTATCACGTTTCAGTCAGGGATAACCAGTTCGAATAAGACGGTTTTGTTGTGGAATTTGTGCTCGTCTCGATGATTCGGTCTACGCTGTTATTTTTGAGGATATTCCGGTGTCCGGTTTTTACCGTTTATTTTGCTATATTCTCGCATCTTTTTTAATTGATTTAATTGGCTTTTATTGCATTTTCTAGTTTTTTTTTCTTATTTTTAACTTTAGAAAATAGATTTTAAAATAGTTTTTAGGGGTTAATTATTTTTCTAGAATATTAATAATTTTTCTATTTTTTATAAGTTTTTAGATATTAGTTGAGTTGTTCAGAAATTAATAGGTTTATTTTCTAGATTTTAAATTCTTTTTTAGATTTAATTGGTTTTAGAAATTAATAGATTTAATTCTTTTTTTAGATATTACTTGAGTTGTTTAAAAATTAACAGGTTAATTTTCTAGATTTAATTTCTTTTTTTTTTAGAACATTAATAGGATAATATTAGATTTTGTTATTAGATTTTAATAAGATTTTATTTTAAAGTTAATTGATTAGAATATTAATTAGATGTTAATTAGGATATTAATCAATTTTAGTTAGAATATTAATTGGCTTTGATTAGTTTTATTAATGGGTTTTAATCATGATTAGCCTTAATTTTCATTCAGTCTTTAATTCAGTCTTTAATCAGTTGATTTAGCATTGATTGAGTCAATTAATGGAGTCAGGTTTTTAATCAGGTTTTTGTCCGTTGTGGGCCAAGTGTCCATTTTGGAGGCCCAGTTTCTGTGCCACATGTCACTATAAGAGCTCCCAACGTTTTCTCCTTCTCTCTCTTCCACCTACACCCACTGACCCCACACGCTGACGCCACGTTTCACTCCCACACCCTGCATGGCTGCCACACAGCCTGCCAGGTGGCGCGCCCTCGTATCCCACATGCAAACACCGGGAAAGCGTCACCGGAGAAATCACTCACGGCCAAAGCAAGCCGCAACTGCTCGCCGAAAAGTTCATCCAACCTTTATTTTTCCAGATTTTTCCTCACACATTCATCACGTTCTTCATCATCTTCATCGTTCTCCAAGCATCTCAGAAAACCTTCATCACCTGTTCATGAGCGTTTTCCTTGAATCACCTTAACCTTCATCCGTTTACCAGATTTTTCCAGAAACTCCTTCAACGCCTTCATCAATATTCAACCACCTTCATGAACGTTCATCAGTTCATCACCAGTTTTCCAGATCAGGCAAGATCTTTGTCCTGTTCATCTTTTTCCAGCAAGTATTTCCAGATCCATGAAGATCATCATCAAGATCTTCACCATGTTCTCCAGTTTTCCAGATCTTCAAAGATCTTCGCTCAATCTTCAACGATGTTCATCAGATTTCTAGCAACCATTCAAGGTCTCCAGCAACAAACTCATACATTCAACGGATTCCAGATCATCAAACCTTCAGCAGTTTTCCGGCAACTCTCTTCTCCGTTTTCAGTTATCTCCCAGAAACCTCCATGTTCATCAAGATCTTCCATGATCTTCATCATTCTGCATCCATGTTCATCTGTCTCCCCAAACATTCTAGCAACGTCAAGTGTTCATCACAGTCTTCATCCAGATCCGTCATGAATTTCATGCGATCTACATCTTTAAACCAACAATCCGGTTACCGTCAACATGCCTCCGGTTTCTAGATCGACGCACAAGATCATCTTCGTTTTGTTTTCCTACTTTCAACGAGTTTTCCAAGTCCTCATACCCTAAATCTTCATCTGACTATCATCAGCTTCAACTGATTTTCCACTCAAGATCTTCAAACTTGCGAATAATTCCAGATCTGCAGTCGTCACCCTCGCATCAAGATTCTTCCAGATTTACGAACAATCCTATCCTACATTCATCTTTACTTTCCAAGAAATCCGCCTAAACCTGGATCTAACTTCGTACCCTCGACAAATTTCCTAAATCTTCTTCTTCAATCATCAATATAGTGGCCTGATTTTCAAGTTTTTTTGTTTGATATGAAGTTTCATAGGAGGAGGTTGAGAAAGAACGGACGGCGGCGGCTGAGTGAGATAGGAGAAGAAGCTAGGGTTTCCGTCTGTGAGGTTTGGGAGCAGGAAGGTGGAAAGGTTTTCATGGACTGGGTTGGCTGATGGGCCATGGGCCCAACATGCAGTTTCTGGCCTTACACCCTCCGTTTCTGCTTGTTACGCCCCTCTGGGATTGCTGGTTGTATGTTGTCTTGGGCCTACAACCCCTAAGCCCAGCGAATTCCTGGACCTGCACCCTCCATTTCTGCTTGTTATGCCCCCTGGGATTGCTGGTTGTATGTTGTCTTCGGCCTACAAGCTCTAAGCCCAGCGAATTCCTGGACCTGCACCCTCCGTTTCTGTACACACCCTATCCCCCTTGTTTTTTTTTGTGTTTTTGGTTATTGTATTGTGGGCTGGGCCCAATTGTGTTTTTTCAGGTTGTACCCCCCTGTTTAGCTGTTGTAACCCCTTTCCCTTTATGTTCTTTTATTTTTTGCTTTTGTATTGGATATTTGTCTGTAATAGATTTTAGATTCTAGTTTTATTTTCTATTTTTCTTTTAGGATTATAGTTTATTTTTCTTAGAATATTATTACATATTTTTTTAGTATAGATTTTATATTATAGAATTTTCATTTCTATTTTCTTTTTAGGATATTATAGAATATTATAGAGTTTATATAGAATTTCCATTTTATTTTCTATATGCAATTTACTTAGAATTTCTTTAGGAATTTTATTCTATTATGATTTATTGCCTATTTTAGGAGTAGAATATTATTTCCATTTTGTTATTGGATTTCTCTCCTCATATCTCTTCTGCCATCTGATTTTATTTTGATTTTATTCTGTGCTGGCCGTGTGACATGATTCAATTGGAGAATAATTTTCAATATCATTTCTCTATCTTGTCTTTGACACGGATATCAATACGCTACCTCTTAGAGTTTGATTTATCGTATAAGTCAAATCATGACGGTTTAGCGTTATATTGGTTCTGATTCGAAACGTCATCATCAAGGTTCCAGAGAGGAGAAGATTGGAATGGAGCTTGCGCACAATGTCAAGGGCCAACGAAGCCGCTTCGTTCGATAACATCTTTCCTATTCAACTCTTCATGGAACCGTCGAGTGTTGTGAGCTGTAGGGTTAGATACGTAGGAAATGGTGATTGAGGGGTTTCCTCTCAATTGTCTAGAGTGTTTAGTGTAGCACCCTTTGGGTAATATACGACGCATTCGCTCCTACACCTTAGGTTCTCGCGTGTTTGTCCCGAGTTCCTTCCCGTTTAGGCGTGTTAGGCCTGCTTCCTCTTTGTTCTCGCCCCCGCGCGATCGAAACCCTTTTCTCTCGCATTCAGGCGATTGAGGCCCCTTCTCTTGCCCCCGTGCAACCGAGACTTGTTTTCCGCAGTGTGCCGAACTACGTTTGCTCTGATCTCTCGTACCAGACGAGAGTACGTAAGCATATGATTGCAATAATCCTAGCAAGCTCCCTTTTCCCCCTTTCCTGTCGTTGGCTGAACTACAGCTGCTCTGATTTCTCGTACCAGACAAGAATATGTAGGCATAGGACGCGATATCCTAGCGAGCACACTAACAAATAACTTCTCTTTTCTCTCGCTGCCGTGGGATCGAGACTTTCCCGCTAACGACTGATGTTCCGTTTCTCTTGCCCTAGCGCAATGGAGTCCAGACCGTTGTTCTAGTTCCCGGGGGTTCCCATACCTTTAAACCCCGACAAACTACGTCCGTTCTACCACAAACTGGTAACGCCTAAGTCTCCAATAGTCGAGCAGCACACCCCTAACTGCTAGAATGCGTACGCTAGTATCGTCAACATTTTCTCTTACCCCTGTGTGATCGAGAACACCCCGGTTACCCGTAGTTATCCCGAACTACGTTTGCTCTGATCTTTCGCGCCGTGTGAAAGTACGTAGGCATGAGAACACCCCGGTTACCCGTAGTTATCCCGAACTACGTTTGCTCTGATCTTTCACCCGTAGTTAGGCGAACTACGTTGACTCTAATTTCTCGTTCCAGACGGCAATACGTAGGCATAGAACTGTTGTGTTCTGTTGAGTCATTTTCTTTTCTTTTCAGACCAGACTGTTAGCGTAGATAGATAATCAACCCTTCAAGATAAACACAACAAGCGTGGATCCCATCAAGTACGATGGACGTGAGGGGTGCTAATACCTTTCCCTTACGTAACCGACTCCCAAACCCGGACATGGTTACGATGACCTTGTCTTATACCTTTTCATCAGGTTTTCTCCAATTGTTTCCTTTCCCTTTCTATGGGATAAATAACGAAAGGCGGGGACTCTTCTGTTTTGTCGGCACCTTATTTTCGTGGTACCGACAACTACCTCTGAAAATGGAGATGGTGAGCTTCACACAGTCACTGATCCTCCCAGAAAACAGCCCAGAATCACTCAAGGATGGTTGCTAGAGATGTTTGAATGATTGAAATGACTTGAATTGGAGAGAAATTGAGAATTCGAAATCTCACTTTGCACTCACTTTGATCAACTGGTTATGGCTTGTTTCTCCACCAAAAATAATCCAAAAAAAACCATGGATTTCATGTATGATACTTATAGAAAGTGTTTGCAATGAAATGGGGGCCCAATTATGGCTGGATTGTGAGATTGGATTTTTGAATTTTTGAAGTTGGAAGCCCATGTAAATGGCTCAATTCATGGCTGAGTTTCCTTGTTTTTGATTCAATTCCATTCCTTGTGATGTAAGGAAGATCTATGGCTCACAATTACTCATTGTTTCCATCTCAATGGCTATGATCCATTATGTTGCTTAAACATGAAGAAAGCTTGAAATACCCCACAAAACATGTCTCAATTGCAATTGATTTTGTCACCAATGTTCTTATAATGTGTTTTCCATTCAAAATAAGCACAAATTTTGTAACACCCCGTTTCCCCAAAAAGAATAAAACAATGAAAATAAGCACATATCAGAGTTTTCCCACCACGGGATGTCACAATTTTCAACAAAATTCCACAAATCATATCTCAACTAATTTCTTTGAAATATTACAGCGGAAAAAGAACTAGTCTGTCATAAACCACATCTCATATATATATCATCAGTATCATCATGTACAACATGTACGACCGCTGCCAAAAATATACAAGATACTCATCCAACATCATCGTCAGTCCACAAAATAAGATACGCCACGGGGGCACATAAAATCATTAACAAACAAGAAAAACTCCCCAAAAGCCCCGGTGTTACGTATCAGAGCAATCCAATGACACTGCCACATCCAAGCTAGCTAAACACCTGGATTGTCTGTACTTCCGAAGAAGCACAGACCAAAATAACAACAGAGGGGTGATAAATCACGATAAAATTTTAACGGTATAAATGTACATGAAATAAAAGGCAGAAAAAAATAAATCATTATTTCGCATACAACATGTCCGGACCTACTGTCCCATCATCAACAATCACAACACGCACAAACAATGCAACACATGCACTCGACTCAACAATATGCGGTACCGACTCAACTCAGGATAGATCGCATACACTCCATCTGAGCAATGATCTATCCCTACCACGCTCCTCCTGAGCCCATATAATCATATATCAGGATAAATCGCATACACTCCATCCGAGCAACGATCTATCCCTACCAACATTCCCCACTTGGAACACGGGTGGTCGCATACACCCCATCTGAGCAACGATCGAAATCCCATCCACGCTCCCCACTTGGAGCACGTGAGTGTATCACACACCACATCCACATGCTATGCAAGACACTATGCATAACCACACAGCACACATAGTACACACGATCCTACTGATCCATCGCATCATATAATGCATATACACACAAGAACACAAAGTGCATCGATCCTACTGATCCAATCACCACATAACATATCACACACCATGCACATAAGGCATATCGATCCTACTGATCCAATCACCACACAACATATCACCTACCATGCACATAAGGCATATATATCACATACACATCCATACATATCTATACTTAACACATAATCCACCGGTTATGTCAAATGCGATAAACGCGGGCCACATGGCACTTATAACCCTCAACATATTCTCAACCCTCATATATCATCACTGCACATCAATCTGATCGCCCTCGGCATCATCAGCTGCACACAACCCTCAAAAACCAAATCCTGCTACACTCGCTACCTGCTCGCTACGCGAGCTCCTAGCGAGTGTTCGCTACACGTTCGCCTAGCGAACCCCCTCTTGAACCACACTTCTGAGCTACTGGAAGTGCTCGCCACTACCTCGCTCAGCGAACTTGCTAGCAAAAACAGAAAAACAACCACTGTCAAGGCTCGCTGCGCTTTCACCTAGCGATGGGCTAGCAAAAGTCTGCGATTTCTGGAAAAAAAAAGTTCTGCTGATCAGAAATCAGCAGCACTCCCACTCTCCAATTTCTACCAAAATCACACCAGCAACACTAGATTGTCATCCTACAAATGTTATACTCAACTAATACCCAATACACCCGATGAAACATCGACTCTAGCCGATTAACCCATTTCCGACTCAGAGATACATTCAACTCCGAAACCCTCAATTCACCCAACAAACTCACTATAGCACATGCAACCGTTCTAACACAATATTCACAATCAATACAAAATTATCAACATGCAAAGACATCAATTCATCATCAAATCATGGGGATTAGGGAATTTCCCCTTTCTAACACATATTCATGTAAACTACCATTTAATCGATCAATTCCCCCTACCTCAATAAGCAGTTTGATGATGAACTTCAAGAATCCACACGAATTGATAGCCAAAAGTGCTTTTGCTCAAGCTTGCTCTTGTTTGCTTCCACCTCCTTGATCGTGTTCTTCTCCTTCAACCGTCTTTGTGTTCTTCCTCTTCAATTTCTATTTTTTTTCCAAATTGCCAACAATACCCTTAATCCCAAATAATTCACCTTTTAATTCCAATAATACTATTTCCACAATTTCTTTTAATTCCAAAACAATATTAATTCTCACAATAATAATAATAATAATAATAATAATAATATCAATATTAATATTATTATCATTATTAATTATATAATATTAATATTATGTTCCTCATTTCCTCAACAATTTCTATGCAAAACACGCCGAAAAACGAAATAACACTGGAAACTAAAAATAATTAAAATGGGCGTTACAACTATGACCATATTTGATTAAATTTTGGCAAGATCACAAACTTGGATTTTCACATGCTTTTACCAAAATCTCCTTCACCAATCTTCAACTACAAGCTAGACCATTTATAACTTGAGGTTTAGTTGACCAAATGACCTCATTTGGAGAAACTTTCATGTTGGAAAAAATTCCATTTGAGTTATGCAAAGTGGTGAACTTGACCTGTAATTTTATGACCTGTAATCAAAGTTTCCCAAAATACCCCTGCCTGGCAAAGCTTGTAACTTGAGCGCTACAAATCAGATGAATGACTTCTAGGACTTTTTAGAAAGAAAAGATCATGAGGAAAAACTTTCATGTTTGTAAAAAGTTGAGGAGAAACATCCTTCTATGTCAAAAGGGCCTTGGAAGTTGGTGGACTTTCACAGATAAAATTCACATTCATCTGATAACCTGTAACTTGTTTGATCTATAACTTGAGTTCCATACATCCAATCAAGGACTTCTAGTACTCAAATTAAAGCTAAGAACATGCCCTACAAGTTCCATGTTGGCCAAAGGTTGAGATGAAACTTGTATCTTGAGATAAGTGGTCTTGAAGTCAGGCACTAAATAGGGGATTTTACCCTGAGAACCCTAGTTTAGCAACTCCTCACACTTTGAATTCTTCTTGAATTGATCTTGGAATATCACCTCATGTAGATCAACACAACATCCCATTATCACCATGACTTAGAGTTGTGCTTTGAGCTCCTTCAATTACACAGTTGACTTAGGGTTGAACAGATGAAAACCCTAATTGCAACACCTTCAACTGTGGCTCTTCACACCTAGCATAATGACTTGACTGAGCTCCACCATGACCCTCAAGGCACTCCATGAGCTCTATCCACATGCCCTATCCATAATCAAGGCTTCACAACCCACTGATGGTCTTCAGTTGGCTCTCAAGTTAGGAGATGAACCACATACAAGCATCCAAACTTCTCAAGAACACAAACCATTTCCTGATGACTTTGGTGACCTTCTCAAGCTTGAATAAAACCTATAGATAGGCTCCTCTTGATATATATCACACTTGATCCCCTGCATTAATGCTTATGATAATGCTAGAATAATGGTATGCTAATACAATGAAACATAAACCAAGTAAGAAAAGGTTAGGCAAATTTTGGGGTGCAACAGGCGCAAGAATGAAATCTGGAAAAGTGAAGCACCTCATCAGAGGGTCATAGAACTGTAGCAACGCATACAACCCATTCAACTTATAGATCGAAGGTTTACGAACCAGACTGAGCAACTTCCCATACGATTTCCTGAATTCCCCTTTCACTATATCACCTGCCAAGGCAACCAAACTAAGCAGTAAGGTAACATCTGGGGTAGGGAGCTTGTAAGCCACATTCTTCTTCAAAGATTCCATGCTGACAGATAGAGGGCAAGAATACCGGAACCGGGGGATAGTATATGCACCTGCAACACAGACACACGTTAATGACATGCAAATGAGTATGCAAAAATGCAAGATGCGATCATGCAACAGGAGATCAAGAGTGTTATTGAGGAGACCAAGGCTCTGTTTCAACATAACCATAACACTGCTCTGATAACAAAACCCTGAAGAGGACCAATAATTCTGCTCTGTCAAGAATACATATATCTCTGTTGATAAGAACCCCCTGATACCAACAATACAGATTCACTGTCAAGAAAACCAGGTTGTCTGAAGGTTAAGGTTTCCTGCAATAACCCGACCCAACTCACAGGTATGGACCTAATCACTGAAAAGGTATGGCATCCTATACGTTCATCAGCGTCACAGACTTTCAAGAAACAACGATATGATACCCAGGAAGGTGTGGTATCGTCATCTCTTGAAGCGGCCTCACTTAGCTAAATCACAAATGATCGGTCCCCAGAGTCGACAACCCTCCAAACCAATAACCCCTCAAGCCCAAAGGGCCGGAAAAGAAGTCAACCGGGAGAATCTTGTCTGAGCGTGGATTTTGTGAGACACTAGTACATGCAAAGCATGCACGTGCCCACTACTTTCCACAACTAATGCTAGGTACACTAAAGCCTGGGTCTGGCTTATCACTCATCAGAGCCCCCTACCACAACAGCACAGATAATCATATCATACTGAAAATAAAATGCGGAAGGTAAAATGCGATAAATAAACGCAAACCCAACAGGTAAACACGCAAGCACTAGGATTGACTCGCACAGGGGACATTGAATTCCCTAGCAGAGTCGCCAGCTGTCCATACCGCGAAAATAAGGTGCCTGCAAGACATAAGAGTCGCCACCTTTCGTTATTTATCCCTCAGAACGGGAAAGGAAACGATCGGAAAAACCTGACGAAAAGGTATAAGACAAGGTCATCGCAACCATGTCTGGGTTCGGGAGTCGGTTACGCAAGAGGAAGCTATTAGCACCCCTCACATCCATCGTACTCGATGGGATCCATGCTTGTTGTGTTTATCTGACGGGTTGGTTTTACTATCTACCTATCAAGGATGGTCTAAAAAGAAAAGGAAAATGAATTGGCAAAGCTTTGCACTTTATGCCTACGTATTCTCATCAGAGAACAAGAAATCAGAGTCAACGTAGCTCGGCTAACTACGGGTTACGGGGAAAGGTGGTTCGCCAATACGTCAGTATTGTGCCTACGTACTCTCAACAGATATGAGAGATCAGAGCTTACGTAGTTCGGGATAATACAGATTACGGGGGTTCAGATTCATCTGTTTTTCCAAGTAGGGTTAACAAACAGTTCCAACAGTTTGGTGTATGCAGCTCGCTCGTCAGAGACTCGTGCGTTACCGTTTGCGGTAGAACTGAGAGTTAACGACATTCTTTTCTTCAGAAAAGTTTTCCTTGAATTATGGGTCCACGGGGCAAAAAGGTTTGAAGTTTGTTTTCTGTCTTTTACGGAAGAACTGTCTTTTATGGATGTTGGCAACTAATATCGCACTAGAAACTATGACCCAGGAGTGAATGCGTCGCATGTCACCCAAAGGGTACCATACTAAACATCCTGATTATTGGAAGGAAACCCTCCAACAATCATTTCCTAAGTAGCTTAAGGCTCGTAACGTACGACATCAGTTAACCTTTATTACTGTATTTTGATTTGTTTGAAGAGAGAAGAGAGAACGGACACAACTAAGGGGAAACTATCAAGTCCTAATGTTGTCATGCCAAGGATTCATCCTATGGTTGAGGTTTGAAACATGGAACTCCTAGATGTTATCATGCAAAGGCTTCAGCCTAAAGTTCTAATCATCACTTCCTTATCAAAGGAAGTGAGACTCCTAGAGGATCATGTCAATGGGAAACAGACAACAGATAAAGCATCAGCTAAATAGTAAATAGATATACAGAAGAAAATAGTAAAGATGCACATGCAATGCAGCAATACAAGCAGAGGGAGACTCACTCAACCTCTAGAGCGATCAAGCAAAAACAGCACACAATACACAGGTAAGGGAGGCAAACTCAACCTTCAGCCAACAAGCAAAGCCAAACAGTAACAGACAAGCAGATGGAGACAGACTCAACCTCTCATGGAAACAAGCAAAGGGAGGCAAGCTCAACCTTTCAATGCACTTAGGCCTATTATCAACTACATGAAAGCCTATTCTAATGCAACACACCAGAGAAACAGTCATACAAATACAGTCAAACAACAAGAACAGCAGAGCAGCACAACTACACTTCAGCAGCAAATCAGCCCAACAGTCAGTCTTCCAGTCCAAGCTATCCATCAGGAGAAAAGGGAATGAGGACTTCATCTTCAAGCTTCAGCTTGCTCCAACAAGAGATGATGTGAATCAACATAAAGATTATTGCATGATGAGGGGAAGCATGAGGGAAACCAATGGAATCCCTCAAGGCACTCAACCACTCATCTGAGATTGGGTATCCTCAAAGGTTTTACCTTTCGTGGTAGGCCTCTAGTCCTTCCAAAAGAGGGACTAGGATCCCACAAGAAACCTCGCATCATTGGATAGGAAATGGAATGCAAATCAAAGAAAACCACAATTATGAAAGAGGAAGAAACTCCTAAAGGCTCTAAAAAACCTAATTCTACAAGCCCTAAAAGAAACTCTCTAAAGGGAACTAAAACACCAAATCAAACCTTGAGATTCAATCTACAAAGGCATCAGCATGTCTACTAAACCATCAGAAAAGGTTTGGAAACTTATCATGAACTAAAGGTCACTTTTGAAGTTCATCTATGGGAAGTACTATGCTATAATCAACCTAAACACAGCCTAGATGTAAAATCTAACTAAAATAGTAAATCAATTACTAAATATCTCTAAATTTTCCTAAGGTATCTTAAATGTATTAAGAACCTATGGTAAAAAATCCAGGGACTAAATCAATGTTTAAGGGTCCTAAAGAAATTCTAAACCAAAAGTTGTCAAATGGATGGTCAAGTGGGGAAGGCTCTAAAAACGTAGTTCAAAACTAATCTTAGAATCATCTAAAAATCACCACAAAAATCATATAATATCATCAACATGTCTATAACCAGCCAGCCAAAAATCAACATCAAAATCAAAAGCATGCATTATGATTAAAATCAGCAAACAACAAGTCATTTTATGCATTTTTATTCAATTATCAAAAATAAGAAAATGGACATTAAATGGAAAACAACTCCAAAATAAAATCCAAAGGCATGGAAAAATCAGAAATTTCACAAGGATCAACCACATATTTTTCTGATCATTAAAACTAATTAAAATGAATTAAACAAGAAAAATCAATTAAAAGAAAATAGAAAAACAATTAAAGAAGTAAAAGAAATTCAGAAAATTCTAGAACCACAGGATCTGTTGACCAGTCTACCCATCAGAGGGCTGCGCACGTGCCATTTCACCAATGTGTGTTTCAGTTAACTAAAGCCCATGGTACGTTCTAATCACATCCATCCAATGAAAAAGTATTCTAATCTTGCGCTCCAAATCACGCCACCTCACCAAACCCTAATTAGACCAAGCCTTCTCCATCATATGCAAAGACTAAGTCAAATAATTCCATCAGATCCAACGATCCTCCTTCATCGTCTTCAATTCAAACTGAACAAAGAGGGAACTTCCTTCACGGTGGTCGGAGAAGAGCGCCACCATCTTCTCCGGCGAGAGCCAACAAGCTCTGCAATTAACTTCAAGAAAACTCAAAGAAAATTACTTCGTTCTTCTCTTCATCTCTCACTGATCATCATGATCTACTTCATTTTTCTTAATTCCTCATGAATCTCCAAAAATGATGATGAACAAAAAATTGCTCAATTCCAAAAGTGTCACGAAACTCCAAATTGATTACACAGAAATGTTCATCACCTCTCAAGGATAAAAAACCACCATCTAATTCACCTTAATCCTCAAGAATCATCTAGATATAAGTCTCAACAGAACTTGCATCTCATCATGAATCATCACGAAACTTCTCAATTATGATCCTAAAATGATCTATGTCATCACTACAACCTAACCACATGCCAAATTCAGTCTAAACATGCCTAGAACTAGAGCAATGGTGAAAGATAAAAACCTGGAAAAAAGCTTTAAATTGGAGTAGTTGCAGTGTGATTCTTGACTTCAAATGCTGCAGAAACGTTCATTGAATGATCCTGGTGCTAACCGAATCCTCAATTGTTCTTGAAAATCTCTGAATTGTAGAAACCGATTTTGAGTTGGAAGCTCCAATCTCTAACTGCCACAAATGAATTCTTCACCAATTCCTTCCAAAAACTCATCTAAACACGATTATGAACTTAAATAGAATGTATTTGGATCCTTACATGACCCAATCATGGCCCAAATTGCTTGATCCAAAATTCAATTTTCTTCAAAGTGTAACCATGGCAACTCGTGTATTCTGGCTCAGGTTCAGCTCAAACGTTTCTTCAAAAGCTTGCACAACACTCCTTGGATGTGAGTGGCTCAGATTGAGTGCTTGATTTCATCTTATGGTCAAGATTGATTATGTTACTTCCATTCTAAGTAATCCACACAATGTCCATGAATTAAGCCTCAAATCCCAAATGTGAAATGGCCAATCTCTTCAAAATGCCATTTCCAATAAGAAAATGCATAAACTTGTGAAGTTTTGAACCATTGTGATTTATTTTGAATTTTTCCTTCATTAATGCTTTTTAATGATCTTTATTTCAAAATTTCTTCATGCTCTTCCATATTCAATCCATAACAATGGATGCTTGGGTCATGGTTGAACTAAAAACACCATTTTGAACAACTTTCAAGTTGAACAAATCTTCATTTGAGGTGCCTAAGTTGTTGAAATTGACCCATAACCAAAAATGACCTGTAATTCAAAATACCCAAAATACCCTTATCTTGCAAAGCTTGTAACTTGAGTTCTACAAATCCATTCATGGACTTCTAGTACTTTCTAGAAAGATAAGAAGATAAGGAACAACATTCATGTTGACCAAAAGTTCATAAGAATCATCCTTCTAGGGCAAAAATGTCATGCAAGTTGGGTAACTTTCAAGTTCCAAATTCACATGTCTCTGATGACCTGTAACTTGTCTAGCTCATAACTTGAGTTCTATAAACCCTATCAAGGACTTCTAGTACTCAAATTAAAGCTAAGATCATGCTCTACAACAATCATGTTAGGGTCAATGTGAGATGAAAATTACATCTTGTGCTAAGTGGTCTTGAAGTTAGGCACTAAACCAGGGGATTTTACACTATCAAGCATAGCAACCCTAGCCTAGCAACTCCTCACACTCTTGATTCATGATAAGTTGACCTTGGAATCATCCTCTAGACATCTTAATACCTCAATCCATGATCACATGGCCTTGGAATAGGTCTCAACCTTCCTTTAATCATCAGTTAACATAGGGTTTACCAGATGAAACCCTAGTTGCACCAATCTTGGTTATAGCTTCATATCCTTTGCACAATGACCTATCTAGGCTTCAAAATGATCTTCAATACTTCTCATGAGCTCTCTCAAGGCTCTCGATCCAACTTCATGGCCTCAGAATCATCTGATGATCTTCCCACAACCCTCAAGTTAGGAGACCTACACACTTGATTTCAACCACTCTTTCTGAGGATCTTTGGCTTCTCTTGTGAGGATATCAACCCTTGAACACTGGAATAACTCTCTTAGCTAGATTCATAGCCTTATGTAGCCCTTGATTGGTAGTCATACCTCTTGATCTCCTGCACACATGTCAATGCAATGCAAATGATAATAATAATATGAATGCAAAGAAACATAAGCTAGGTAAAGAAAGGTTGGGCAAATTTTGGGGTGCAACACCATCGCTAAAAGGATAATGGAGGTACACACACACACAACCCGACACCAAAAGGATGTTGGGCCCATCTCCAAAAGGTTATTCGAGAACACTCGTAGAATCTGGCACCAAAAGGATGAAAGACCCATCAACAAAAGAATGATAGAGCGACATATACATACACACCATGACACAAAAGGATATAGGGGTTCATTACCGAAAAGACAATGTAGAACACTCGCATAATCTGGTACCAAAAGGATGACAGACCCATCACTGAATGGATGATATAGCGAACTCAAACACACAACCCTGAGACCAATACGAAGTAGGGGTCCATTGCCAAAAGGATAATAGAGAACAGTCGCGCAATCTGGCAACAAAAGGATGACAGGCCCATCATCAAAAGGATGATAGAGCGATACACACGTACAACCCTGACGTCAAAAGGATATAGGGGTCCATTACCAAAGGATAATGGAGAATACTCGCACAATCTGGCACCAAAAGTATGACAGACCCATTACCAAAAGGATGATAGAGCGACATACGCACACAACCCTAACACCAAAAGAATGTAGGGGTCCATTACCAAAATGATAATGGAGAATACTCGCACAATCTGGCACCAAAAGGATGACAGACCCATCACCAAAAGGATGATAGAGAGACATACACACACAACCCTGACAACAAAAGGATGTAGGGGTCCAGTACCAAAACGATAATGGAGAACACTCGTACAATCTGGCACCAAAAGTATGAAAGACCCATCACCAAAAGAATGATAGAGCGACACATACATACACACCGTGACACCAAAAGGATATAGTGGTTCCTTACCAAAAAGATAATGTAGAACACTCGCATAATCTGGTACCAAAAGGATGACAGACCCATCACCAAATGGATGATATAGCGAACTCACACACACAACCCTGACACCAATAGGATGTAGGGGTCCATTGCCAAAAGGATAATGGAGAACACTCGCACAATCTGGCACCAAAAGGATGACAGGCCCATCATCAAAAGCATGATAGAGCGATACACACGTACAGCCCTGACATGAAAAGGATATAGGGGTCCATTACCATAAGGATAATGGAGAACATTCGCACAATCTGGCAACAAAAGGATGACAGACCCATCACCAAAAGGATGATAGAGCGACATACACACACAACCCTTACACCCAAAGGATGTAGGGGTCCATTACCAAAACGATAATTGAGAACACTCGCACAATCAGGCACCAAAAGGATGACAGACCCATCACTAAAAGGATGATGGAGCTACACACAGACACACAACCCGACACCTAAAGAATGGTGGGGTCCATCTCCAAAAGGTTAACTGAGAACACTCATAAAATCTGGCACCAAAAGGATGAAAGACCCATCAACAAAAGAATGATAGAGCGACACATACATACACACCGTGACACGAAAAGGATATAGGGGTTCATTACCAAAAAGATAATGTATAACACTCGCATAATATGGTACCAAAAGGATGACAGACCCATCACCAAATGGATGATATAGCGAACTCACACACACAACCCTGACACCTATAGGATGTAGGGGTCCATTGCCAAAAGGATAATGGAGAACACTCGCACAATCTGGCACCAAAAGGATGATAGACCCATCACCAAAAGGACGATAGAGCGATACACACGTACAACCCTGACATCAAAAGGATATAGGGGTCCATTACCAAAGGATAATGGAGAACACTCGCACAATCTGGCACCAAAAGGATGATAGAGCGACATACGCACACAACCCTGACACTAAAAGGATGTAGGGGTCCATTACCAAAACGATAATGGAGAACACTCGCATAATCTAGCACCAAAAGGATGATAGACCCATCACCAAAAGGATGATAGAGCGACATACACACATAACCCTGACAGCAAAAGGATGTAGGGGTCCATTACCAAAACGATAATGGAGAACACTCATACAATCTGGCACCAAAAGTATGAAAGAGCCATCACCAAAAGAATGATAGAGCGACACATACACACACACACCGTGACACCAAAAGGATATAGGGGTTCATTACCAAAAACATAATGTAGAACACTCGCATAATCTGGTACCAAAAGGATGACAGACCCATGACCAAATGGAGGATATAGCGAACTCGCACACACAACCCTGACACCAATAGGATGTAGGGGTCCATTGACAAACGGATAATGGAGAACACTCGCACAATATGGCAACAAAAGGATGACAGGCACATCACCAAAAGAATGATAGAGCGATACACACGTACAACCCTGATATTAAAAGGAAATAGGGGTCCATTACCAAAAGGATAATGGAGAACACTCGCACAATCTGACACCAAAAGGATGACAGACCCATCACTAAAAGGATGATGGAGCTACACATAGACACACAACCCGACACCTAAAGGATGGTTGGGTCCATCTCCAAAAGGTTAATCGAGAACACTCATACAATCTGGCACCAAAAGGATGAAAGACCCATCAACAAAAGAATGATAGAGCGACACATACATACACACCGTGACACCAAAAGGATATAGGGGTTCATTACCAAAAATTAATGTAGAACACTCGCATAATCTGGTACCAAAAGGATGACAGACCCATCACCAAATGGACGATATAGCTAAGTCACACACACAACCCTAACACCAATAGGATGTCAGGGTCCATTGCCAAACGGATAATTGAGAACACTCGCAAAATATGGCAACAAAAGGATGACAGGCCCATCACCAAAAGAATGATAGAGCGATACACACGTACAACCCTGATATTAAAAGGAAATAGGGGTCCATTACCAAAAGGATAATGGAGAACACTCGCACAATCTAGCACCCAAAGGATGACAGACCCATCACTAAAAGGATGATGGAGCTACACGCACACACACAACCCGACACCAAAAGGATGTTGGGGTCCATCTCAAAAAGGTTAATGGAGAACACTCGTACAATCTGGCACCAAAAGGATGAAAGACCCATCACCAAAAGGATGATAGAGAGATACACACGTACAACCCTGACTTCAAAAGCATATAGGGGTCCATTACCAAAAGGATAATGGAGAACACTCGCACAATCTGGCACCAAATGGATGACAGACCCATCACCAAAAGGATGATAGAGCGACATACACACACACCCCTGACACCAAAAGGATGTAAGGGTCCATTACCAAAACGATAATGGAGAACACTGGCACAATCTGGCACCAAAAGGATGACAGACCCATCACTAAAAGGATGATGGAGCTACACACACACACACCACCCGACACCAAAAGGATGTTGGGGTCCATCTCCAAAAGGTTAATGGAAAACACTCGTACAATCTGGTACCAAAAGAATGAAAGACCAATCACCAAAAGGATAATAGAGCGACACATACATACACACCGTGATACCAAAAGGATATAGGGGTACATTACCAAAAAGATAATGTAGAACACTCGCATAATCTGGAACCAAAAGGATGACATACCCATCACCAAATGGATGATATAGCAAACTCACACACACAACCCTGACACCAGTAGGATGTAGGGGTCCATTGCCAAAAGGATAATGGAGAACACTCGCACAATTTGGCAATAAAAGGATGACAGGCCCATCACCAACAGGATGATAGAGCGATACACACGTACAACCATGATATCAAAAGGATATAGGGGTCCATTACCAAAAGGATAATGGAGAACACTCGTACAATCTGACACCAAAAGGATGACAGGCCAATCACCAAAAGGATGATAGAGCGATACACACGTACAACCCTGACATCAAAAGGATATAGGGGTCCATTACCAAAATGATAATGGAGAACACTCACATAATCTGGCACCAAAAGGATGACAGACCCATCACTAAAAGGATTATGGAGCTACACACACACACAACCCGACACCAAAAGGATGTTGGGGTCCATCTCCAAAAGGTTAATGGAAAACACTCGTACAATCTGGCACCAAAAGAATGAAAGACCAATCACCAAAAGGATGATAGAGCGACACATACATACACACCGTGACACCAAAAGGATATAGGGGTACATTACCAAAAAGATAATGTAGAACACTCGCATAATCTAGAACCAAAAGGATGACATACCCATCACCAAATTGATGATATAGCAAAGTCACACACACAACCCTGACACCAATAGGATGTAGGGGTCCATTGCCAAAAGGATAATGGAGAACACTCGCACAATTTGGAAATAAAAGGATGACAGGCCCATGAACAACAGGATGATAGAGCGATACACACGTACAACCATGATATCAAAAGGATATAGGGGTTCATTACCAAAAGGATAATGGAGAACACTCGTACAATCTGACACCAAAAGGATGACAGGCCCATCACCAAAAGGATGATAAAGTGATACACACGTACAACCCTGACATCAAAAGGATATAGGGGTCCATTACCAAAACGATAATGGAGAACACTCGCATAATCAGGCACCAAAAGGATGTCAGACCCATCATCAAAAGGATGAAGGAGCTACACACACACACAACCCAACAGCAAAACGCTGTCGGGGTCCATCTCCAAAAGGTTAATGGAGAACACTCGTACAATCTGGCATCAAAAGGATGAAAGACCCATCACCAAAAGGATAATAGAGCAACACATACATACACACTGTGACACCAAAAGGATATAGGGGTTCATTACCAAAAGGATAATGTAGAACACTCGTATAATCTGGTACCAACAGGATGACAAACAAATCACCAAATGGATGATATAGCGAGCTCACACACACAACCCTGACACCAATAGGATGTAGGGGTCCATTGCCAAAAGGATAATGGAGAACACTCGTACAATCTGGAACCAAAAGGATGACAGGGCCATCACCAAAAGGATGATAGAGCGATACACACGTACAACCCTGACATTAAAAGGATATAGGGGTCCATTACCAACACGATAATGGAGAACACTCGTATAATCTAGCACCAAAAGGATGAAAGACCCATCACCAAAAGGATGATAGAGCGACACTGACATACACACCGTGACACCAAAAGGATATAGGGGTTCATTACCAAAAAGATAATGTAGAACACTCGCATAATCTGGTATTAAAGGATGACAGACCCATCACCAAAAGGATGATAGAGCAACATACACACAGACACCGCTGAGGCCAAAAGGATGGAGGGGTCCATTACCAAAACGATAATCGAGAACACTCGCACAATCTGGCACGAAAAGGATGACAGACCCATTACTAAAAGGATGATGGAGCTACACATACACACACAAACCGACACCAAAAGCATGTTGGGGTCCATCTCCAAAAGGTTAACAGAGAACAATCGTACAATCTGGCACCAAAAGGATGAAAGACCCATCACCAAAAAGATGATAGAGAGATACACACGTAAAACCCTGACATCAAAAGCATATAGGGGTCCATTACCAAAAGGATAATGGAGAACACTCGCACAATCTGGCACCAAATGGATGACAAACCCATCACCAAAAGGATGATAGAGCGACATACACACACACCCCTGACACCAAAAGGATGTAAGGGTCCATTACCAAAATGATAATGGAGAACACTCGCACAATCTGGCACCAAAAGGATGACAGACCCATCACTAAAAGGATGATGGAGCTACACACACACACACAACCCGACACCAAAAGGATGTTGTGGTCCATCTCCAAAAGGTTAATGGAAAACACTCGTACAATCTGGTACCAAAAGAATGAAAGACCAATCACCAAAAGGATGATAGAGCAACACATACATACACACCGTGACACCAAAAGGATATAGGGGTACATTACCAAAAAGATAATGTAGAACACTCGCATAATATGGAACCAAAAGGATGACATACCCATCACCAAATGGGTGATATAGCAAACTCACACACACAACCCTGACACCAATAGGATGTAGGGGTCCATTGCCAAAAGGATAATGGAGAACACTCGCACAATTTGGCAATCAAAGGATGACAGACCCATCACCAACAGGATGATAGAGCGATACACACGTACAACCATGATATCAAAAGGATATAGGGGTCCATTACCAAAAGGATAATGGAGAACACTCGTACAATCTGACACCAAAAGGATGACAGACCCATCACCAAAAGGATGATAGAGCGATACACACGTACAACCCTGACATCAAAAGGATATAGGGGTCCATTACCAAAACGATAATGGAGAACACTCGAATAATCTTGCACCAAAAGGATGACAGACCCATCACTAAAAGGATGATGGAGCTACACACACACACAACCCAACACCAAAACGATGTTGGGGTCCATCTCCAAAAGGTTAATGGAAAACACTTGTACAATCTGGCATCAAAAGGATGAAAGACCCATCACCAAAAGGATAATAGAGCAACACATACATACACACTGTGACACCAAAAGGATATAGGGGTTCATTACCAAAAGGATAATGTAGAACACTCGTATAATCTGGTACCAACAGGATGACAAACAAATCACCAAATGGAAGATATAGCGAACTCACACACACAACCCTGACACCAATAGGATGTAGGGGTCCATTGCCAAAAGGATAATGGAGAACACTCGTACAATCTGGAACCAAAAGGATGACAGTGCCATCACCAAAAGGATGATAGAGCGATACACACATACAACCCTGACATTAAAAGGATATAGGGGTCCATTACCAACACGATAATGGAGAACACTCGTACAATCTAGCACCAAAAGGATGAAAGACCCATCACCAAAAGGATGATAGAGCGACACTGACATACACACCGCGACACCAAAAGGATATAGGGGTTCATTACCAAAAAGATAATGTAGAACACTCGCAAAATCTGGTACTAAAAGGATGACAGACCCATCACCAAAAGGATGATAGAGCAACATACACACAGACATCGCTGAGGCCAAAAGGATGGAGGGGTCCATTACCAAAACGATAATCGAGAACACTCTCTTAATCTGGCACGAAAAGGATGACAGACCCATTACTAAAAGGATGATGGAGCTACACACACACACAAACCGACACCAAAAGGATGTTGGGGTCCATCTCCAAAAGGTTAACGGAGAACAATCGTACAATCTGGCACCAAAAGGATGAAAGACCCTTCACCAAAAGGATGATAGAGAGATACACACGTACAACCCTGACATCAATAGCATATAGGGGTCCATTACCAAAAGGATAATGGAGAAGACTCGCACAATCTAGCACCAAATGGATGACAGACCCATCACCAAAAGGATGATAGAGCGACATACACACACACCCCTGACACCAAAAGGATGTTAGGGTCCATTACCAAAACGATAATGGAGAACACTCGCACAATCTGGCACCAAAAGGATGACAAACCCATCACTGAAAGGATGATGGAGCTACACACACACACACACAACCCAACACCAAAAGGATGTTGTGGTCCATCTCCAAAAGGTTAATGGAAAACACTCGTACAATCTGGTACCAAAAGAATGAAAGACCAATCACCAAAAGGATGATAGAGCAACACATACATACACACCGTGACACCAAAAGGATATAGGGGTACATTACCAAAAAGATAATGTAGAACACTCGCATAATCTGGAACCAAAAGGATGACATACCCATCACCAAATGGATAATATAGCAAACTCACACACACAACCCTGACACTAATATGATGTAGGAGTCCATTACCAAAAGGATAATGGAGAACACTCGCACAATTTGGCAATAAAAGGATGACAGGCCCATCACCAACAGGATGATAGAGCGATACACACGTACAACCATGATATCAAAAGGATATAGGGGTCCATTACCAAAAGGATAATGGAGAACACTTGCACAATCTGGCACCAAAAGGATGACAGACCCATCACCAAAAGGATGATAGAGCGCTACACACGTACAACCCTGACATCAAAAGGATATAGGGGTCCATTACCAAAACGATAATGGAGAACACTCGAATAATCTTGCACCAAAAGGATGACAGACCCATCACTAAAAGGATGATGGAGCTACACGCACACACAACCCAACACCAAAACGATGTTGGGGTCCATCTCCAAAAGGTTAATGGAAAACACTCGTACAATCTGGCATCAAAAGGATGAAAGACCCATCACCAAAAGGATAATAGAGCAACACATACATACACACTGTGACACCAAAAGGATATAGGGGTTCATTACCAAAAGGATAATGTAGAACACTCGTATAATCTGGTACCAACAGGATGACAAACAAATCACCAAATGGATGATATAGCGAACTCACACACACAACCCTGACACCAATAGGATGTAGGGGTCCATTGCCAAAAGGATAATGGAGAACACTCGTACAATCTGGAACCAAAAGGATGACAGTGCCATCACCAAAAGGATGATAGAGCGATACACACGTACAACCCTGACATTAAAAGGATATAGGGGTCCATTACCAACACGATAATGGAGAACACTCGTACAATCTAGCACCAAAAGGATGAAAGACCCATCACCAAAAGGATGATAGAGCGACACTGACATACACACCGCGACACCAAAAGGATATAGGGGTTCATTACCAAAAAGATAATGTAGAACACTCGCAAAATCTGGTACTAAAAGGATGACAGACCCATCACCAAAAGGATGATAGAGCAACATACACACAGACATCGCTGAGGCCAAAAGGATGGAGGGGTCCATTACCAAAACGATAATCGAGAACACTCTCTTAATCTGGCACGAAAAGGATGACAGACCCATTACTAAAAGGATGATGGAGCTACACACACACACAAACCGACACCAAAAGGATGTTGGGGTCCATCTCCAAAAGGTTAACGGAGAACAATCGTACAATCTGGCACCAAAAGGATGAAAGACCCTTCACCAAAAGGATGATAGAGAGATACACACGTACAACCCTGACATCAATAGCATATAGGGGTCCATTACCAAAAGGATAATGGAGAAGACTCGCACAATCTAGCACCAAATGGATGACAGACCCATCACCAAAAGGATGATAGAGCGACATACACACACACCCCTGACACCAAAAGGATGTTAGGGTCCATTACCAAAACGATAATGGAGAACACTCGCACAATCTGGCACCAAAAGGATGACAAACCCATCACTGAAAGGATGATGGAGCTACACACACACACACAACCCAACACCAAAAGGATGTTGTGGTCCATCTCCAAAAGGTTAATGGAAAACACTCGTACAATCTGGTACCAAAAGAATGAAAGACCAATCACCAAAAGGATGATAGAGCAACACATACATACACACCGTGACACCAAAAGGATATAGGGGTACATTACCAAAAAGATAATGTAGAACACTCGCATAATCTGGAACCAAAAGGATGACATACCCATCACCAAATGGATAATATAGCAAACTCACACACACAACCCTGACACTAATATGATGTAGGAGTCCATTACCAAAAGGATAATGGAGAACACTCGCACAATTTGGCAATAAAAGGATGACAGGCCCATCACCAACAGGATGATAGAGCGATACACACGTACAACCATGATATCAAAAGGATATAGGGGTCCATTACCAAAAGGATAATGGAGAACACTTGCACAATCTGGCACCAAAAGGATGACAGACCCATCACCAAAAGGATGATAGAGCGCTACACACGTACAACCCTGACATCAAAAGGATATAGGGGTCCATTACCAAAACGATAATGGAGAACACTCGAATAATCTTGCACCAAAAGGATGACAGACCCATCACTAAAAGGATGATGGAGCTACACACACACACAACCCAACACCAAAACGATGTTGGGGTCCATCTCCAAAAGGTTAATGGAAAACACTCGTACAATCTGGCATCAAAAGGATGAAAGACCCATCACCAAAAGGATAATAGAGCAACACATACATACACACTGTGACACCAAAAGGATATAGGGGTTCATTACCAAAAGGATAATGTAGAACACTCGTATAATCTGGTACCAACAGGATGACAAACAAATCACCAAATGGATGATATAGCGAACTCACACACACAACCCTGACACCAATAGGATGTAGGGGTCCATTGCAAAAAGGATAATGGAGAACACTCGTACAATCTGGAACCAAAAGGATGACAGTGCCATCACCAAAAGGATGATAGAGCGATACACACGTACAACCCTGACATTAAAAGGATATAGGGGTCCATTACCAACACGATAATGGAGAACACTCGTACAATCTAGCACCAAAAGGATGAAAGACCCATCACCAAAAGGATGATAGAGCGACACTGACATACACACCGCGACACCAAAAGGATATAGGGGTTCATTACCAAAAAGATAATGTAGAACACTCGCATAATCTGGTACTAAAAGGATGACAGACCCATCACCAAAAGGATGATAGAGCAACATACACACAGACATCGCTGAGGCCAAAAGGATGGAGGGGTCCATTACCAAAACGATAATCGAGAACACTCTCTTAATCTGGCACGAAAAGGATGACAGACCCATTACTAAAAGGATGATGGAGCTACACACACACACAAACCGACACCAAAAGGATGTTGGGGTCCATCTCCAAAAGGTTAAGGGAGAACAATCGTACAATCTGGCACCAAAAGGATGAAAGACCCTTCACCAAAAGGATGATAGAGAGATACACACGTACAACCCTGACATCAATAGCATATAGGGGTCCATTACCAAAAGGATAATGGAGAAGACTCGCACAATCTAGCACCAAATGGATGACAGACCCATCACCAAAAGGATGATAGAGCGACATACACACACACCCCTGACACCAAAAGGATGTTAGGGTCCATTACCAAAACGATAATGGAGAACACTCGCACAATCTGGCACCAAAAGGATGACAAACCCATCACTGAAAGGATGATGGAGCTACACACACACACACAACCCAACACCAAAAGGATGTTGTGGTCCATCTCCAAAAGGTTAATGGAAAACACTCGTACAATCTGGTACCAAAAGAATGAAAGACCAATCACCAAAAGGATGATAGAGCAACACATACATACACACCGTGACACCAAAAGGATATAGGGGTACATTACCAAAAAGATAATGTAGAACACTCGCATAATCTGGAACCAAAAGGATGACATACCCATCACCAAATGGATAATATAGCAAACTCACACACACAACCCTGACACTAATAGGATGTAGGAGTCCATTACCAAAAGGATAATGGAGAACACTCGCATAATTTGGCAATAAAAGGATGACAGGCCCATCACCAACAGGATGATAGAGCGATACACACGTACAACCATGATATCAAAAGGATATAGGGGTCCATTACCAAAAGGATAATGGAGAACACTTGCACAATCTGGCACCAAAAGGATGACAGACCCATCACCAAAAGGATGATAGAGCGCTACACACGTACAACCCTGACATCAAAAGGATATAGGGGTCCATTACCAAAACGATAATGGAGAACACTCGAATAATCTTGCACCAAAAGGATGACAGACCCATCACTAAAAGGATGATGGAGCTACACACACACACAACCCAACACCAAAACGATGTTGGGGTCCATCTCCAAAAGGTTAATGGAAAACACTCGTACAATCTGGCATCAAAAGGATGAAAGACCCATCACCAAAAGGATAATAGAGCAACACATACATACACACTGTGACACCAAAAGGATATAGGGGTTCATTACCAAAAGGATAATGTAGAACACTCGTATAATCTGGTACCAACAGGATGACAAACAAATCACCAAATGGATGATATAGCGAACTCACACACACAACCCTGACACCAATAGGATGTAGGGGTCCATTGCCAAAAGGATAATGGAGAACACTCGTACAATCTGGAACCAAAAGGATGACAGTGCCATCACCAAAAGGATGATAGAGCGATACACACGTACAACCCTGACATTAAAAGGATATAGGGGTCCATTACCAACACGATAATGGAGAACACTCGTACAATCTAGCACCAAAAGGATGAAAGACCCATCACCAAAAGGATGATAGAGCGACACTGACATACACACCGCGACACCAAAAGGATATAGGGGTTAATTACCAAAAAGATAATGTAGAACACTCGCATAATCTGGTACTAAAAGGATGACAGACCCATCACCAAAAGGATGATAGAGCAACATACACACAGACATCGCTGAGGCCAAAAGGATGGAGGGGTCCATTACCAAAACGATAATCGAGAACACTCTCTTAATCTGGCACGAAAAGGATGACAGACCCATTACTAAAAGGATGATGGAGCTACACACACACACAAACCGACACCAAAAGGATGTTGGGGTCCATCTCCAAAAGGTTAACGGAGAACAATCGTACAATCTGGCACCAAAAGGATGAAAGACCCTTCACCAAAAGGATGATAGAGAGATACACACGTACAACCCTGACATCAATAGCATATAGGGGTCCATTACCAAAAGGATAATGGAGAAGACTCGCACAATCTAGCACCAAATGGATGACAGACCCATCACCAAAAGGATGATAGAGCGACATACACACACACCCCTGACACCAAAAGGATGTAAGGGTCCATTACCAAAACGATAATGGAGAACACTCGCACAATCTGGCACCAAAAGGATGACAAACCCATCACTGAAAGGATGATGGAGCTACACACACACACACAACCCAACACCAAAAGGATGTTGTGGTCCATCTCCAAAAGGTTAATGGAAAACACTCAGACAATCTGGTACCAAAAGAATGAAAGACCAATCACCAAAAGGATGATAGAGCAACACATACATACACACCGTGACACCAAAAGGATATAGGGGTACATTACCAAAAAGATAATGTAGAACACTCGCATAATCTGGAACCAAAAGGATGACATACCCATCACCAAATGGATGATATAGCAAACTCACACACACAACCCTGACACCAATAGGATGTAGGAGTCCATTACCAAAAGGATAATGGAGAACACTCGCACAATTTGGCAATAAAAGGATGACAGGCCCATCACCAACAGGATGATAGAGCGATACACACGTACAACCATGATATCAAAACGATATAGGGGTCCATTACCAAAAGGATAATGGAGAACACTTGCACAATCTGGCACCAAAAGGATGACAGACCCATCACCAAAAGGATGATAGAGCGCTACACAAGTACAACCCTGACATCAAAAGGATATAGGGGTCCATTACCAAAACGATAATGGAGAACACTCGAATAATCTTGCACCAAAAGGATGACAGACCCATCACTAAAAGGATGATGGAGCTAAACACACACACAACCCAACACCAAAACGATGTTGGGGTCCATCTCCAAAAGGTTAATGGAGAACACTCGTACAATCTGGCATCAAAAGGATGAAAGACCCATCACCAAAAGGATAATAGAGCAACACATACATACACACTTTGACACCAAAAGGATATAGGGGTTCATTACCAAAAGGATAATGTAGAACATTCGTATAATCTGGTACCAAAAGGATGACAGACAAATAACCAAATGGATGATATAGCGAACTCACACACACAACCCTGACACCAATAGGATGTAGGGGTCCATTGCCAAAAGGATAATGGAGAACACTCGTAAAATCTGGAACCAAAAAGATGACAGGGCCATCACCAAAAGGATGATAGAGCGATACACACGTACAACCCTGACATTAAAAGGATATAGGGGTTCATTACCAAAACGATAATGGAGAACACTCGTACAATCTAGCACCAAAAGGATGAAAGACCCATCACCAAAAGGATGATAGAGCGACACTGACATACACACCGTGACACCAAAAGGATATAGGGGTTCATTACCAAAAAGATAATGTAGAACACTCGCATAATCTGGCACCAAAAGGATGACAGACCCATCACCAAAAGGATGATAGAGCAACATACACACAGACACCGCTGAGGCCAAAAGGATGGAGGGGTCCATTACCAAAATGATAATCGAGAACACTCGCACAATCTGGCACGAAAAGGATGATAGACCCATTACTAATAGGATGATGGAGCTACACACACACACACAAACCGACACCAAAAGGATGTTGGGGTCCATTTCCAAAAGGTTAATGGAGAACAATCGTACAATCTGGCATCAAAAGGATGAAAGACTCATCACCAAAAGGATGATAGACCAACACATACATAAACACCGTGACACCAAAAGGATATAGGGGTTCATTACCAAAAGGATAATGTAGAACACTTGTATAATCTGGTACCAAAAGGATGACAGTCCCATCACCAAATGGATGATATAGCGAACTCACACACACAACCCTGACACCAATAGGATGTAGGGGTCCATTGCCAAAAGGATAATGGAGAACACTCGCACAATTTGGCACCAAAAGGATGACAGGCCCATCACCAAAAGGATGATAGAGCGATACACACGTACAACCCTGACAATAAAAGGATATAGGGGTCCATTACCAACACGATAATGGGGAGCACTCGTACAATCTAGCCCCAAAAGGATGACAGACCCATCACCAAAAGGATGATAGAGCGACATACACACACAACCCTGACAGCAAAAGGATGTAGGGGTCCATTACCAAAACGATAATGGAGAACACTCGTACAATCTGGCACCAAAAGTATGAAAGACCCATCACTAAAAGAATGATAGAGTGACACATACATACACACCTTGACACCAAAAAGATATAGGGGTTCATTACCAAAAAGATAATGTAGAACACTAGCATAATCTGGTACCCAAAGGATGACAGACCCATCACCAAATGGAAGATATAGCGCACTCACACACACAACCCTAACACCAATAGGATGTAGGGGTCCATTGCCAAAAGGATAATGGAGAACACTCGCACTATCTGGCAACAAAAGGATGACAGACCCATCACCAAAAGGATGATAGAGCGATACACAGGTACAACCCTGACATCAAAAGGATATAGGGGTCCATTACAAAAAGGATAATGGAGAACACTCGCACAATCTGGCAACAAAAGGATGAAACACTCATCACTAAAATGATGATGGAGCTACACACACACACACAACCCGACACCAAAAGGATGTTGGGGTCCATCTCCAAAAGGTTAATGGAGAACACTCGTAAAATCTGGCACCAAAAGGATGAAAGACCCATCACCAAAAGGATGATAGAGCGACACTTACATATACACCGTGACACCAAAAGAATATAAGGGTTCATTACCAAAAAGATAATGTAGAACACTCGCATAATCTAGTACAAAAAGGATGACAAAGCCATCACCAAATGGGTGATATAGCGAACTCACACACACAACCCTGACACCAATAGGATGTAGGGGTCCATTGCCAAAAGGATTATGGAGAACACTCGCACTATCTGGCAACAAAAGGATGACAGGCCCATCACCAATAGGATGATAGAGCGATACACACGCTCAACCCTGATATCATAAGGATATAGGGGTCCATTACCAAAGGGATAATGGAGAACACTCGCACAATCTGGCACCAAAAGGATGACAGACCCATCACTAAAAGGATGATGGACCTACACACACACAACTCGACACCAAAAGGATGTTGGGGTCCATCTCCAAAAGGTTAATGGAGAACAGTCGTAAAATCTGCCACCTAAACTATGAAAGACCCATCACCAAAAGGATGATAGAGCGAAACTTACATACACACCGTGACACCAAAAGGATATAGGGGTTCATTAACAAAAAGATAATGTAGAACACTCGCATAATCTGGTACCAAAAGGATGACAGACCCATCACCAAATGGATGATATACCGAACTCACACACACAACCCTAACACCAATAGGATGTAGGGGTCCATTGCCAAAGGATAAAGGAGAACACTCGCACAATCTGGAACCAAAAGGGTGACAGGCCCATCACCAAAAGGATGATAGAACGATACACACGTACAACCCAAACATCAAAAGGACATACGGGTCGATTACCAAAAGGATAATGGAGAACACTCGCACAATCTGGCACCAAAAGGATGACAGACCCATCACTAAAACGATGATGGAGCTAAACACACACACAACCCGACACAAAAAGGATGTTGGGGTCTATCTCCAAAAGGTTATTAGAGAACCCTCGTAAAATATGGCACCAAAAGAATTAAAGACCTATCACCAAAAGGATCATAGAGCGACACATACATAAACTAAGTGACACCAAAAGGATATTGGGGTTCATTACCAAAAAGATAATGTAGAACACTCGCATAATCTGGTACCAAAAAGATGACAGACCCATCACCAAATGGATCATATAGCAAACTCACAAACACAACCCTGACACCAATGGGATGTAGGGGTCCGTTGGCAAAAGGATAATGGAGAACATTCACAAAATCTGGGAACAAAAGGATGACAAGCCCATCACCAAAAGGATGATAGAGCGATACACACGTACAACCCTGATATCAAAAGGATATAGGGGTCAATTACCAAAAGGATAATGGAGAACACTCGCACAATCTGACACTTAAACAATGACAGACCCATCACCAAAAGGATAATAGAGTGATTCACACGTACAACCCTGACATCAAAAGGATATAGAAGTCGATTACCAAAAGGATAATGGAGAACACTCGCATAATCTGGAACCAAAAGGATGATATACCCATCACTAAGGATGATGGAGCTACACACACACACACAACCCGACACTAAAAGGATGTTGGGGTCCATCTCCAAAAGGTTAATGGAGAACACTCGTAAAATCTGGCACCAAAAGGATGAAAGACCCATCACCAAAAGGATGATAGAGCGACACTTACATACACACTGTGACACCAAAAGGATATAGGGGTTCATTACCAAAAAGATAATGTAGAACACACACGTAATCTGGTACCAAAAGGATGACAGAGCCATCACCAAATGGATTATATAGCGAACTCACACACACAACCCTGACACCAATAGGATGTAGGGGTCCATTACCAAAAGGATAATGGTGAACACTCGCACTATCTGGCAACAAAAGGATGATAGGCCCATCACCAAAACGATGATAGCGCGATACACACGTACAACCCTGATATCAAAAGGATATAGGGGTCCATTACCAAAAGGACAATGGAGAACACTCGCACAATCTGACACCACAAGGATGACAGGCCAATCCCCAAAAGGATGATAGAGCAATACACACGTACATCCCTGACATCAAAAGAATATAGGGGTCCATTACAAAAAGGATAATGGAGAACACTCGCACAATCTGGCACCAAAAGGATGACACACCCATCACTATAATGATGATGGAGCTACACACACACACAACCCGACACTAAAAGGATGTTGGGGTCCATCTCCAAAAGGTTAATGGAGAACAGTCATAAAATCTGGCACCAAAAGGATGAAAGATCCATCACCAAAAGGATGAAAGATCCATCACCAAAGGGATATAGGGGTTCATTACCAAAAAGATAATGGAGAACACTCAAAAAAGATGACAAACCCATCACCAAATGGATGATATAGAAAACTCACAAACACAACCCTGACACTAATAGGATGTAGGGGTCCGTTGCCAAAAGGATAATGGAGAACACTCAAAAAATCTGGCAACAAAAGAATGACAAGCCCATCACCAAAAGGATGATAGAGCGATACGCACGTACAACCCTGATATCAAAAGGATATAGGGGTCCATTACCAAAAGGATAATGGAAAACACTCGCACAATCTGACACCAAAAGGATGACATACCCATCACCAAAAGGATAATAGAGCGATTCACACGTACAGCCCTGACATCAAAAGGATATAGGGGTCGATTACCAAAAGGATAATGGAGATCACTCACACAATCTGGCACCAAAAGGATGATATACCCATCACTAAAAGGATGATGGAGCTACACACACACACTGAACCCGACACCAAAAGGATGTTGGGGTCCATCTCCAAAAGGTTAATGGAGAACACTCGTACAATCTGGCACCAAAAGGATGAAAGACCCATCACCAAAAGGATGATAGAGCGACACTTACATACACACCGTGACACCAAAAGGATATAGGGGTTCATTACCAAAAAGATAATGTAGAACACTCGCATAATCTGGTACCAAAAGGATGACAAACCCATCACCAAATGGACGATATAGCGAACTCACACACACAACCCTGACACCAATAGGATGTAGGGGTCCATTGTCAAAAGGATAATGGAGAACACTCGCACTATCTGGCAACAAAAGGATGACAGGCCCATCACCAAAAGGATGATAGAGCGATACACACGTTCAACCCTGATATCAAAAGGATATAGGGGTCCATTACCAAAAGGATAATGGAGAACACTCGCACAATCTGACACCAAAAGGTTGACAGACCCATCACCAAAAGGATGATAGAACGATCCACACGTACAGCCCTGACATCAAAAGGGTGTAGGGGTCCATAACAAAAAGGATAATGGAGAACACTCGCACAATCTGGCACCAAAAGTATGACAGACCCATCACTAAAAAGATGATGGAGCTACACACGCACACACACACAACCCGACACCTAAAGGATGTTGGGTCCCATCTCCAAAAGGTTATTGGAGAATCCTCGTAAAATCTGGAACCAAAAGAATTAAAGACCCATCACCAAAAGGATGATAGAGCGACACATAGATACACACCGTGACACCAAAAGGATATTGGGGTTCATTACCAAAAAGATAATGTAGAACACTCGCATAATCTGGTACCAAAAAGATGACAGACCCATCACCAAATGGATGATATAGCAAACTCACAAACACAACCCAGACACCAATAGGGTGTAGGGGTCCATTGCCAAAAGGATAATGGAGAACACTCACAAAATCTGGCAACAAAAGGATGACAAGCCCATCACCAAAAGGATGATAGAGCGATACACACGTACAACCCTGATATCAAAAGGATATAGGGGTATATTACCAAAAGGATAATGGAGAACACTCGCACAATCAGGCATCAAAAGGATGACAAACTCATCACTAAAAGGATGATGGAGCTACACACACACACAACTCGACACCAAAAGGATGTTGGGGTCCATCTCTAAAAGGTTAAGGGATAACTGTCGTAAAATCTGGCACCAAAAGAATGAAAGAACCATCACAAAAAGGATGATAGAGCGACACTTACATACACACCGTGACACCAAAAGGATATAGGGGTTCATTACCAAAAAGATAATGTAGAACACTCGCATAATCTGGTACCAAAAGGATGACAGACCCATCACCAAGTGGATGATATAGCAAACTCACACACACAACCCTGACATCAATAGGATGTAAGGGTCTATTGCCAAAAGGATAATGGAGAACACTCGCACAATCTGGCACCAAAAGGATGACAGACCCATCACTAAAACGATGATGGAGCTACACACATACACACAACCCGACAACAAAAGGATGTTGGGGTCAATCTCCAAAAGGTTATTGGAGAACCCTCGTAAAATCTGGCACCGAAAAAATTAAAGACCCATCACCAAAAGGATGATAGAGCGACACATACATACACACCGTGATACCAAAAGGATATTGGGGTTCATTACCAAAAAGATAATGTAGAACACTCGCATAATCTGGTACCAAAAAGATGACAGACCCATCACCAAATGGATGATATAGCAAACTCACAAACACAACCCTGAGACCAATAGAATGTAGGGGTCCATTGCCAAAAGGATAATGGAGAACACTCACAAAATCTTGCAACAAAAGGATGACAAGCCCATCACCAAAAGGATGATAGAGCGATACACACGTACAACCCTGATATCAAAAGGATATAGGGGTCCAGTACCAAAAGGATAATGGAGAACACTCGCACAATCTGACACCAAAAGGATGACAGACCCATCACCAAAAGGATAATAGAGCGATTCACACGTACAGCCCTGACATCAAAAGGATATAGGGGTCGATTACCAAAAGGATAATGGAGAACACTCGCACAATCTGGCACCAAAAGGATGACAGACCCATCACTAAAACGATGATGGAGCTACACACACACACACTGAACCCGTCACCAAAAGGATGTTGGGGTCCATCTCCAAAAGGTTAATGGAGAACATTCGTACAATCTGGCACCAAAAGGATGAAAGACCCATCACCAAAACGATGATAGAGCGACACTTACATACACACCGTGACACCAAAAGGATATAGGGGTTCATTACCAAAAAGATAATGTAGAACACTCGCATAATCTAGTACCAAAAGGATGACAGACCCATCAGCAAATGGACGATACAGCGAACTCACACACACAACCCTGACACCAATAGGATGTAGGGGTCCATTGCCAAAAGGATAATGGAGAACACTCGCACAATCTGGCAACAAAAGGATGACAGGCCCATCACTAAAAGGATGATAGAGCGATACACACGTTCAACCCTGATATCAAAAGGATATAGGGGTCCATTACAAAAAGGATAATGGAGAACACTCGCACAATCTGGCATTAAAAGGATGACAAACCCATCACTAAAAGGATGATCGAGCTACACACACACTAAACCCGACACCAAAAGGATGTTGGGGTCCATCTCCAAAAGGTTAATGGAGAACAATAGTAAAATCTGGCACCAAAAGGATGAAAGACCCATCACCAAAAGGATGATAAAGCGACACTTACATACACACCGTGACACCAAAAGGATATAGGGGTTCATTACCAAAAAGATAATGTAGAACACTCGCATAATCTGTTACCAAAAGGATGACAGACCCATCACCAAATAGACGATATAGCGAACTCACACACACAACCCTGACACCAATAGGATGTAGGGGTCCATTGCCAAAAGGATAATGGAGAAAACTCGCACTATCTGGCAACAAAAGGATGACAGGTCCATCACCAAAAGGATGATAGAGAGATACACAAGTTCAACTAGAATATCAAAAGGATATAAGGGTCCATTACCAAAAGGATAATGGAGAACACTCGCACAATCTGACACCAAAAGGATGACAGGCCCATCACCAAAAGGATGATAGATCGATACACACGTACATCCCTGACATCAAAAGGATATAGGGGACCATTACAAAAAGGATAATAGAGAACACTCGCACAATCTGGCACCAAAAGGATGACAGACCCATCACTAAAAGGATGACGGAGCTACACATACACACAACTCGACACCAAAAAGATGTTGGGGTCCATCTCCAGAAGGTTAATGGTGAACAGTCATAAAATCTAGCACCAAAAGGATGAAAGACCCATCACCAAAAGGATGATAGACCGACACTTACATACAGACCGTGACACCAAAAGGATATAGGGGTTCATTACCAAAAAGATAATGTAGAACACTCGCAAAATCTGGTACCAAAAGGATGACAGACCCATCACCAAATGGACGATATAGAGAACTCGCACACATAACCCTGACACCAAGAGGATGTAGGGGTACATTGCCAAAACGATAATGGAGAACACTCGCACTATATGACAACAAAAGGATGACAGGCCCATCACCAAAAGGATGATAGAGCGATACACACGTTCAACCCTGATATCAAAAGGATATAGGGGTCCATTACCAAAAGGATAATGGAGAACACTCGCACAATCTGACACCAAAAGGATGACAGGCCCATCACCAAAAGGATGATAGAGCGATACACACGTACATCCCTGACATCAAAAGGATATAGGGGACCATTACAAAAAGGATAAGGGAGAACACTCACACAATCTGGCACCAAAAGGATGACAGACCCATCACTAAAAGGATGATGGAGCTACACATACACACAACTCGACACCAAAAAGATGTTGGGGTCCATCTCCAGAAGGTTAATGGTGAACAGTCGTAAAATCTGACACCAAAGGGATGAAAGACCCATCACCAAAAGGATGATAGAGCGACACTTACATACAGACCGTGACACCAAACGAATATAGGGGTTCATTACCAAAAAGATAATGTAGAACACTCGCATAATCGGGTACCAAAAGGATGACAAACCCATCACCAAATGGACGATATAGCGAACTCGCACACACAACCCTGACACCAATAGGATGTAAGGGTCTATTTCCAAAAGGATAATGGAGAACACTCGCACTATCTGACAACAAAAGGATGACAGGCCCATCACCAAAAGGATGATAGAGCGATACACACGTTCAACCCTGATATCAAAAGGATATAGGGGTCGATTACCAAAAGGATAATGGAGAACACTCGCACAATCTGACACCAAAAGGATGACAGGCCCATCACCAAAAGGATGATAGAGCGATACACACGTACATCCCTGACATCAAAAGGATATAGGGGACCATTACAAAAAGGATAAGGGAGAACACTCGCACAATCTGGCAACAAAAGGATGACAGACCCATCACTAAAAGAATGATGGAGCTACACATACACACAACTCGACACCAAAAAGATGTTGAGGTCCATCTCCAGAAGGTTAATGGTGAACAGTCGTAAAATCTTGCACCAAAGGCATGTAAGACGCATCACCAAAAGGATGATAGAGCGACACTTACATACAGACCGTGACACCAAAAGGATATAGGGGTTCATTACCAAAAAGATAATGTAGAACACTCGCATAATCTGGTACCAAAAGGATGACAGACCCATCACCAAATGGACGATATAGCGAACTCGCACACACATCCCTGACACCAATAGGATGTAGGGGTCCATTTCCAAAAGGATAATGGAGAACACTCGCACTATCTGACAACAAAAGGATGAAAGGCCCATCACCAAAAGGATGATAGAGCGATACACACGTTCAACCCCGATATCAAAAGGATATAGGGGTCCATTACCAAAAGGATAATGGAGAACACTCGCACAATCTGACATCAAAAGGTTGACAGGCCCATCACCAAAAGGATGATAGAGTGATACACACGTACAACCCCGATATCAAAAGGATATAGGGGTCCATTACAAAAAGGATAATGGAGAACACTCGCACAATCTGGCATCAAAAGGATGACAAAACCATCACTAAAAGGATGATGGAGCTACACACACACACCACTCGACACCAAAAGGATGTTGGGGTCCATCTCCAAAAGGTTAATGGAGAACAGTCGTAAAATCTAGCACCAAAAGGATGAAAGACCCATCACCAAAAGGATGATAGAGCGACACTTACATACAGACCGTGAAACCAAAAGGATATAGGGGTTCATTACCAAAAAGATAATGTAGAACACTCGCATAATCTGGTACCAAAAGGATGACAGAACCATCACCAAATGGACGATATAGCGAACTCGCACACACAACCCTGACACCAATAGGATGTAGGGGTCCATTGCCAAAAGGATAATGGAGAACACTCGCACTATCTGACAACAAAAGGATGACAGGCCCATCACCAAAAGGATGATAGAGCGATACACACGTTCAACCCTGATATCAAAAGGATATAGGGGTCCATTACCAAAAGGATAATGGAGAACACTCGCACAATCTGGCACCAAAAGGATGACAGACCCATCACTAAAAGGATGATGGAGCTACACATACACACAACTCGACACAAAAAAGATGTTGGGGTCCATCTCCAGAAGGTTAATGGTGAACAGTCGTAAAATCTGGAACCAAAGGGATGAAAGACCCATCACCAAAAGGATGATAGAGCGACACTTACATACAGACCGTGACACCAAACGAATATAGGGGTTCATTACCAAAAAGATAATGTAGAACACTCGCATAATCTAGTACCAAAAGGATGACAAACCCATCACCAAATGGACGATATAGCGAACTCGCACACACAACCCTGACACCAATAGGATGTAGGGGTCCATTGCCAAAAGGATAATGGAGAACACTCGCACCATCTGACAACAAAAGGATGACAGGCCCATCACCAAAAGGATGATAGAGCGATAGACACGTTCAACCCTGATATCAAAAGGATATAGGGGTCCAATACCAAAAGGATAATGGAGAACACTCGCACAATCTGACACCAAATGGATGACAGGCCCATCACCAAAAGGATGATAGAGCTATACACACGTACATCCCTGACATCAAAAGGATATAGGGGACCATTACAAAAAGGATAAGGGAGGACACTCGCACAATCTGGCACCAAAAGGATGACAGACCCATCACTAAAAGGATGATGGAGCTACACATACACACAACTCGACACCAAAAAGATGTTGGGGTCCATCTCCAGAAGGTTAATGGTGAACATTCGTAAAATCTGGCACCAAAGGGATGAAAGACGCATCACCAAAAGGATGATAGAGCGGCACTTACATACAGACCGTGACACCAAAAGGATATAGGGGTTAATTACCAAAAAGAAATGTAGAACACTCGCATAATCTGGTACCAAAAGGATGATAGACCCATAACCAAATGGATGATATAGCGAACTCGCACACACAACCCTGACACCAATAGGATGTAGGGGTCCATTGCCAAAAGGATAATGGAGAACACTCGCACTATCTGACAACAAAAGGATGACAGGCCCATCACCGAAAGGATGATAGAGCGATACACACGTTCAACCCTGATATCAAAAGGATATAGGGGTCCATTACCAAAAGGATAATGGAGACCACTCGCACAATCTGACACCAAAAAGTTGACTGGCCCATCACCAAAAGGATGATAGAGCGATACACACGTACAACCCTGAGATCAAAAGGATATAGGGGTCCATTACAAAAAGGATAATGGAGAACACTCGCACAATCTGGCATCAAAAGGATGACAGAACCACATCTAAAAGGATGATGGAGCTACACACACACACAACTCGACACCAAAAGGATGTTGGGGTCCATCTCCAAAAGGTTAATGGAGAACAGTCGTAAAATCTGGCACCAAAAGAATGAAAGACCCATCACCAAAAGGATGATAGACCTACACTTACATACACACCGTGACACCAAAAGGATATACGTGTTCATTACCAAAAAGATAATGTAGAACACTCGCATAATCTGGTACCAAAAGGATGACAGACCCATCACCAAATGGATGATATTGCAAACTCACACACACAACCCTAACACCAATAGGATGTAAGGGTCCATGGCGAAAAGGATAATGGAGAACACTCTCACAATCTGACACAAAAAGGATGACAGGCCCATCACCAAAAGGATGATAGAACGATACACACGTACAACCCTGACATCAAAAGGATATAGGGGTGCATTACCAAACGGATAATGGAGACCACTCGCACAATCTGGCACCAAAAGGATGACAGACCCATCACCAAAAGGATGATAGAGCTGCATACACACACACACCCCTGACACCAAAAGGATGTAGGGGTCCATTTCCAAAACCATAATGGAGAACACTCGCACAATCTGACACCAAAATTGTGACAGACCCATCACTAAAACGATGATGGAGCTACACACACACACATAACCGACACCAAAAGGATGTTGGGGTCCATCTCCAAAAGGTTATTGGAGAACCCTCATAAAATCTGGCACCAAAAGAATTAAAGACCCATCACCAAACGAATGATAGAGCGACACATACATACACCCCGTGACACCAAAAGGATATTGGGGTTCATTACCATAAAGATAATGTAGAACACTAGCATATTCTGGTACCAAAAAGATGACAGAACCATCACCAAATGGCTGATATAGAAAACACACACACACAACCCTGACACCAATAGGATGTAGGGGTCCATTGCCAAAAGGATAATGGAGAACACTCACAAAATCTGGCACCAAAAGGATGACAGACCCATCACTAAAAGGATGATGGAGCTACACACACACACTGAACCCGACACCAAAAGGATGTTGTGGTCCATCTCCAAAAGGTTAATGGAGAACACTCGTACAATCTGGCACAAAAAGGATGAAAGACCCATCACCAAAAGGATGATAGAGCGACACTTACATACACACCGTGACACCAAAAGGATATAGGGATTCATTACCAAAAAGATAATGTAGAACACTCGCATAATCTGGTACCAAAAGGATGACAGACCCATCACCAAAAGGATGATAGAGCGACACTTACATACAGACCGTGACACAAAAAGGATATACGGGTTCATTACGAAAAGGATAATGTATAACACTCGCATAATCTGGTACCAAAAGGATGACACACCCATCACCAAATAGACGACATAGCGAACTCGCACACACAACCCTGACACCAATAGGATGTAGGGTTCCATTGCCAAAAGGATAATGGAGAACACTCGCACTATCTGACAACAAAAGAATGACAGGCCAAACACCAAAAGGATGATAGAGCGATACACACGTTCAACCCTGATATCAAAAGGATATAGGGGTCCATTACCAAAAGGATAATGGAGAACAATCGTACAATCTGACACCAAAAGGATGACAGGCCCATCACCAAAAGGATGATAGAGCGATACACACGTACATCCCTGACATCAAAAGGATATAGGGGACCATTACAAAAAGGATAATGGAGAACACTCGCACAATCTGGCACCAAAAGGATGAAAGACCCATCACTAAAAGGATGATGGAGCTACACATACACACAACTCAACACCAAAAAGATGTTGGGGTCAATCTCCAAAAGGTTAATGGTGAACAGTCGTAAAATCTGGCACCAAAAGGATGAAAGACCCATCACCAAAAGGATGATAGAGCGACACTTACATACAGACCGTGACACCAAAAGGATACAGGGGTTCATTACCAAAAAGATAATGTAGAACACTCGCATAATCTGGTACCAAAAGGATGACAAACCCATCACCAAATGGACGATATATCGAACTCGCACACACAAACCTGACACCAATAGGATGTAGGGGTCCATTACCAAAAGGATAATGGAGAACACTCGCAATATTTGGCAACAAAAGGTTGACAGACCCATCACCAAAAGGATGATAGAGCGATACACACATTCAACCCTTATATCAAAAGGATATAAGGGTCCATTACCAAAAGGATAACGGAGAACACTCGCACAATCTAACACCAAAAGGATGACAGGCCCATCACCAAAAGGATGATAGAGCGATAGACACGTACAACCCTGACATCAAAAGGATATAGGGGTCGATTACCAAAACGATAATGGAGAACACTCGCACAATCTGGCACCAAAAGGATGACAGACCCATCACTAAAAGGATGATGTAGCTACACACACACACACAACTCGACACCAAAAGGATGTTGGGGTCCATCTCCAAAAGTTTAATGGAGAACAATCGTAAAATCTGGCACCAAAAAGATGAAAGACCCATCACCAAAAGGATGATAGAGCGACACTTGCATACACACCGTGACACCAAAAGGATATAGGGATTTATTACCAAAAAGATAATGTAGAACACTCGCATAATCTAGTACCAAAAGGATGACAGACCCATCACCAAAAGGATGATAGAGCGACACCTACATACAGACCGTGACACCAAAAGGATATAGGGGTTCATTACCAAAAGGATAATGTAGAACACTCGCATAATCTGGTACTAATAGGATGACACACCCATCACCAAATGGACGATATAGCAAACTCGCACACACAACCCTGACACCAATAGGATGTAGGGGTCCATTGCCAAAAGGATAATGGAGAACACTCGCACTATCTGACAACAAAAGGATGACAGGCCCATCACCAAAAGGATGATAGAGTGATACACACGTTCAACCCTGATATCAAAAGGATATAGGGATCCATTACCAAAAGGATAATGGAGAACAATCGCACAATCTAACACCAAAAGGATGACAGGCCCATCACCAAAAGGATGATAGAGCGATACACACGTACATCCTTGACATCAAAAGGATATAGGGGACCATTACAAAAAGGATAAGGGAGAACACTTGCACAATCTGGCACCAAAAGGATGACAGACCCATCACTAAAAGGATGATGGAGCTACACATACACATAACTCGACACCAGAAAGATGTTGGGGTCAATCTCTAGAAGGTTAATGGTGAACAATCGTAAAATCTGGCACCAAAAGGATGAAAGACCCATCACCAAAAGGATGATAGAGCGACACTTACATACAGACCGTGACACCAAAAGGATATAGGGGTTCATTACCAAAAAGATAATGTAGAACACTCGCATAATCTGGTACCAAAAGGATGACAGACCCATCACCAAAAGGATGATAGAGCGACACTTACATACAGACCGTGACACAAAAAGGATATAGGGGTTCATTACAAAAAGGATAATGTAGAACACTCGCATAATCTGGTACCAAAAGGATGACACACCCATCACCAAATGGACGACATAGCGAACTCGCACACACAACCCTGACACCAATAGGATGTAGGGATCCATTGCCAAAAGGATAATGGAGAACACTCGCACTATCTGACAACAAAAGAATGACAGGCCCAACACAAAAAGGATGATAGAGTGATACACACGTTCAACCCTGATATCAAAAGGATATAGGGGTCCATTACCAAAAGGATAATGGAGAACAATCGTACAATCTGACACCAAAAGGATGACAGGACCATCACCAAAAGGATGATATAGCGATACACACGTACATCCCTGACATCAAAAGGATATAGGGGACCATTACAAAAAGGATAATGGAGAACACTCGCACAATCTGGCACCAAAAGGATGACAGACCCATCACTAAAAGGATGATGGAGCTACACATACACACAACTCGACACCAAAAAGATGTTGGGGTGAATCTCCAGAAGGTTAATGGTGAACAGTCGTAAAATCTGGCACCAAAAGGATGAAAGACCCATCACCAAAAGGATGATAGAGCGACACTTACATACAGACCGTGACACCAAAAGGATACAGGGGTTCATTACCAAAAAGATAATGTAGAACACTCGCATAATCTGGTACCAAAAGGATGACAGACCCATCACCAAATGGACGATATAGCGAACTCGCACACACAAACCTGACACCAATAGGATGTAGGGGTCCATTACCAAAAGGATAATGGAGAACACTTGCACTATTTGGCAACAAAAGGATGACAGACCCATCACCAAAAGGATGATAGAGCGATACACACGTTCAACCCTTATATCAAAAGGATATAAGGGTCCATTACCAAAAGGATAACGGAGAACACTCGCACAATCTGACACCAAAAGGATGACAGGCCCATCACCAAAAGGATGATAGAGCGATAGACACGTACAACCCTGACATCAAAAGGATATAGGGGTCGATTACCAAAACGATAATGGAGAACACTCGCACAATCTGGCACCAAAAGGATGACAGACCCATCACTAAAAGGATGATGTAGCTACACACACACACACAACTCGACACCAAAAGGATGTTGGGGCCCATCTCCAAAAGTTTAATGGAGAACAATCGTAAAATCTGGCACCAAAAGGATGAAAGACCCATCACCAAAAGGATGATAGAGCGGCACTTGCATACACACCGTGACACCAAAAGGATATAGGGATTTATTACCAAAAAGATAATGTAGAACACTCGCATAATCTAGTACCAAAAGGATGACAGACCCATCACCAAAAGGATGATAGAGCGACACTTACATACAGACCGTGACACCAAAAGGATATAGGGGTTCATTACCAAAAGGATAATGTAGAACACTCGCATAATGTGGTACCAAACGGATGACACACCCATCACCAAATGGACGATATAGCGAACTCGCACACACAACCCTGACACCAATAGGATGTAGGGATCCATTGCCAAAAGGATAATGGAGAACACTCGCACTATCTGACAACAAAAGAATGACAGGCCCAACACAAAAAGGATGATAGAGTGATACACACGTTCAACCCTGATATCAAAAGGATATAGGGGTCCATTACCAAAAGGATAATGGAGAACAATCGTACAATCTGACACCAAAAGGATGACAGGACCATCACCAAAAGGATGATATAGCGATACACACGTACATCCCTGACATCAAAAGGATATAGGGGACCATTACAAAAAGGATAATCGAGAACACTCGCACAATCTGGCACCAAAAGGATGACAGACCCATCACTAAAAGGATGATGGAGCTACACATACACACAACTCGACACCAAAAAGATGTTGGGGTGAATCTCCAGAAGGTTAATGGTGAACAGTGGTAAAATCTGGCACCAAAAGGATGAAAGACCCATCACCAAAAGGATGATAGAGCGACACTTACATACAGACCGTGACACCAAAAGGATACAGGGGTTCATTACCAAAAAGATAATGTAGAACACTCGCATAATCTGGTACCAAAAGGATGACAGACCCATCACCAAATGGACGATATAGCGAACTCGCACACACAAACCTGACACCAATAGGATGTAGGGGTCCATTACCAAAAGGATAATGGAGAACACTTGCACTATTTGGCAACAAAAGGATGACAGACCCATCACCAAAAGGATGATAGAGCGATACACACGTTCAACCCTTATATCAAAAGGATATAAGGGTCCATTACCAAAAGGATAACGGAGAACACTCGCATAATCTGACACCAAAAGGATGACAGGCCCATCACCAAAAGGATGATAGAGCGATAGACACGTACAACCCTGACATCAAAAGGATATAGGGGTCGATTACCAAAACGATAATGGAGAACACTCGCACAATCTGGCACCAAAAGGATGACAGACCCATCACTAAAAGGATGATGTAGCTACACACACACACACAACTCGACACCAAAAGGATGTTGGGGCCCATCTCCAAAAGTTTAATGGAGAACAATCGTAAAATCTGGCACCAAAAGGATGAAAGACCCATCACCAAAAGGATGATAGAGCGGCACTTGCATACACACCGTGACACCAAAAGGATATAGGGATTTATTACCAAAAAGATAATGTAGAACACTCGCATAATCTAGTACCAAAAGGATGACAGACCCATCACCAAAAGGATGATAGAGCGACACTTACATACAGACCGTGACACCAAAAGGATATAGGGGTTCATTACCAAAAGGATAATGTAGAACACTCGCATAATGTGGTACCAAACGGATGACACACCCATCACCAAATGGACGATATAGCGAACTCGCACACACAACCCTGACACCAATAGGATGTAGGGGTCCATTGCCAAAAGGATAATGGAGAACACTCGCACTATCTGACAACAAAAGAATGACAGGCCCATCACCAAAAGGATGATAGAGCGATACACACGTTCAACCCTGATATCAAAAGGATATAGGGGTCCATTACCAAAAGCATAATGGAGAACACTCGCACAATCTGACACCAAAAGGTAGACAAGCCCATCACCAAAAGGATGATAGAGCGATACACACGTACAACCCTGACATCAAAAGGATATAGGGGTCCATTACAAAAATGATAATGGAGAACACTCGCACAATCTGACATCAAAAGGATGACAGACCCATCACTAAAAGGATGATGGAGCAACACACACACACAACTCGACACCAAAAGGATGTTGGGGTCCATCTCCAAAAGGTTAATGGAGAACAGTCGTAAAATCTGGCACCAAAAGAATGAAAGACCCATCACCAAAAGGATGATAGACCGACACTTACATACACACCGTGACACCAAAAGGATATAGGTGTTCATTACCAAAAAGATAATGTAGAACACTCGCATAATTTGGTACCAAAAGGATGACAGACCCATCCCCAAATGGATGATATAGCGAACTCGCACACACAACCATGACACCAATAGGATAATGGAGAACACTCGCACTATCTTGCAACAAAAGGATAATGGAGAACACTCGCACTATCTTGCAACAAAAGGATGACAGGCCCATCACCAAAAGAATGATAGAACGATACACACATACAACCCTGACATCAAAAGGATATAGGGGTCCATTACCAAAAGGATAATGGAGACCACTCGCACAATCTGGCACCAAAAGGACGACAGACCCATCACCATAAGGATGATAGAGCGGCATACACATACACCCCTGACACCAAAAGGATGTAGGGGTCCATTACCAAAACGATAATAGAGAACACTCGCACAATCTGGCACCAAAAGCGTGACAAACCCATCACTAAAATGATGATGGAGCTTCACACACACATAACCCGACACCAAAAGGATGTTGGGGTCCATCTCCAAAAGGTTATTGGAGAACCCTCGTAAAATCTGGCACCAAAAGAATTAAAGACACATCACCAAACAGATGATAGAGCGACACATACATACACACCGTGACACCAAAAGGATATTGGGGTTCATTACCATAAAGATAATGTAGAACACTCGCATAATCTGGTACCAAAAAGATGATAGACCCATCACCAAATGGATGATATAGCAAACTCACACACACAACCCTGACACCAATAGGATGTAGGGGTCCATTGCCAAAAGAATAATGGAGAACACTGACAAAATCTAGCAACAAAAGGATGACAAGCCCATCACCGAAAGGATGAGAGTGATACACACGTACAACCCTGATATCAAAAGGATATAGGGGTCCATTACCAAAAGGATAATGGAGAACACTCGCACAATTTGACACCAAAAGGATGACAGGCCCATCACCAAAAGGATAATAGAGTGATTCACACGTACAACCCTGACATCAAAAGGATACAGGGGTCGATTACCAAAAGGATAATGGAGAACACTCGCACAATCTGGCACCAAAAGGATGACAGACCCATCACTAAAAGGATGATGGAGCTACACACACACACTGAACCCGACACCAAAAGGATGTTCTGGTCCATCTCCAAAAGGTTAATGGAGAACACTCGTACAATCTGGCACAAAAAGGATGAAAGATCCATCACCAAAAGGATGATAGAGCGACACTTACATACACAGCGTGACACCAAAAGGATATAGAGGTTCATTACCAAAAAGATAATGTAGAACACTCGCATAATCTGGTACCAAAAGGATGACAGACCCATCACCAAATGGACAATATAGCGAACTCGCACACACAACCCTGACACCAATAGGATGTAGGGGTCCATTGCCAAAAGGATAATGGAGAACACTCGCATTGTCTAGCAACAAAAGGATGACAGGCCCATCAACAAAAGGATGATAGAGCTATACACACGTTCAACCCTTATATCAAAAGGATATAAGGGTCCATTACCAAAAGGATAACGGAGAACACTCGCACAATCTGACACCAAAAGGATGACAGGCCCATCACCAAAAGGATGATAGAGCGATACACACGTACAACCCTGACATCAAAAGGATACAGGGGTCGAATACCAAAAGGATAATGAAGAACACTCGCACAATCTGGCACCAAAAGGATGACAGACCCATAACTAAAAGGATGATGGAGCTACACATACACACAACTCGACACCAAAAAGATGTTGGGGTCCATCTCCAGAAGGTTAATGGTGAACAGTCGTAAAATCGGGAACCAAAGGGATGAAAGACCCATCACCAAAAGGATGATAGAACGACACTTACATACAGACCGTGACACCAAACGAATATAGGGGTTCATTACCAAAAAGATAATGTAGAACACTCGCATAATCTGGTACCAAAAAGATGACAAACCCATCACCAAATGGACGATATTGCGAACTCGCACACACAACCCTGACACCAATAGGATGTAGGGGTCCATTGCCAAAAGGATAATGGAGATCACTCGCACTATCTGACAACAAAAGGATGACAGGCCTATCACCAAAAGGATGATAGAGCGATACACACGTTCAACCTTGATATCAAAAGGATATAGGGGTCCATTACCAAAAGGATAATGGAGAACACTCGCACAATCTGACACCAAAAGGTTGACAGGCCCATCACCAAAAGGATGATAGAGTGATACACACGTACAACCCTGAGATCAAAAGGATATAGGGGTCCATTACAAAAATGATAATGGAGAACACTCGCACAATCTGACATCAAAAGGATGACAGACCCATCACTAAAAGGATGATGGAGCAACACACACACACAACTCGACACCAAAAGGATGTTGGGGTCCATCTCCAAAAGGTTAATGGAGAACAGTCGTAAAATCTGGCACCAAAAGAATGAAAGACCCATCACCAAAACGATGATAGACCGACACTTACATACACACCGTGACACCAAAAGGATATAGGTGTTCATTACCAAAAAGATAATGTAGAACACTCGCATAATTTGGTACCAAAAGGATGACAGACCCATCCCCAAATGGATGATATAGCGAACTCGTACACACAACCATGACACCAATAGGATAATGGAGAACACTCGCACTATCTTGCAACAAAAGGATAATGGAGAACACTCGCACTATCTTGCAACAAAAGGATGACAGGCCCATCACCAAAAGAATGATAGAACGATACACACATACAACCCTGACATCAAAAGGATATAGGGGTCCATTACCAAAAGGATAATGGAGACCACTCGCACAATCTGGCACCAAAAGGACGACAGACCCATCACCATAAGGATGATAGAGCGGCATACACACACACCCCTGACACCAAAAGGATGTAGGGGTCCATTACCAAAACGATAATAGAGAACACTCGCACAATCTGGCACCAAAAGCGTGACAAACCCATCACTAAAATGATGATGGAGCTTCACACACACATAACCCGACACCAAAAGGATGTTGGGGTCCATCTCCAAAAGGTTATTGGAGAACCCTCGTAAAATCTGGCACCAAAAGAATTAAAGACACATCACCAAACAGATGATAGAGCGACACATACATACACACCGTGACACCAAAAGGATATTGGGGTTCATTACCATAAAGAGAATGTAGAACACTCGCATAATCTGGTACCAAAAAGATGATAGACCCATCACAAAATGGATGATATAGCAAACTCACACACACAACCCTGACACCAATAGGATGTAGGGGTCCATTGCCAAAAGAATAATGGAGAACACTGACAAAATCTAGCAACAAAAGGATGACAAGCCCATCACCGAAAGGATGAGAGTGATACACACGTACAACCCTGATATCAAAAGGATATAGGGGTCCATTACCAAAAGGATAATGGAGAACACTCGCACAATTTGACACCAAAAGGATGACAGGCCCATCACCAAAAGGATTATAGAGTGATTCACACGTAAAACCCTGACATCAAAAGGATATAGGGGTCGATTACCAAAAGGATAATGGAGAACACTCGCACAATCTGGCACCAAAAGGATGACAGACCCATCACTAAAAGGATGATGGAGCTACACACACACACTGAACCCGACACCAAAAGGATGTTCTGGTCCATCTCCAAAAGGTTAATGGAGAACACTCGTACAATCTGGCACAAAAAGGATGAAAGATCCATCACCAAAAGGATGATAGAGCGACACTTACATACACAGCGTGACACCAAAAGGATATAGAGGTTCATTACCAAAAAGATAATGTAGAACACTCGCATAATCTGGTACCAAAAGGATGACAGACCCATCACCAAATGGACGATATAGCGAACTCGCACACACAACCCTGACACCAATAGGATGTAGGGGTCCATTGCCAAAAGGATAATGGAGAACACTCGCATTGTCTAGCAACAAAAGGATGACAGGCCCATCAACAAAAGGATGATAGAGCTATACACACGTTCAACCCTTATATCAAAAGGATATAAGGGTCCATTACCAAAAGGATAACGGAGAACACTCGCACAATCTGACACCAAAAGGATGACAGGCCCATCACCAAAAGGATGATAGAGCGATACACACGTACAACCCTGACATCAAAAGGATACAGGGGTCGAATACCAAAAGGATAATGAAGAACACTCGCACAATCTGGCACCAAAAGGATGACAGACCCATAACTAAAAGGATGATGGAGCTACACATACACACAACTCGACCCCAAAAAGATGTTGGGGTCCATCTCCAGAAGGTTAATGGTGAACAGTCGTAAAATCGGGAACCAAAGGGATGAAAGACCCATCACCAAAAGGATGATAGAGCGACACTTACATACAGACCGTGACACCAAACGAATATAGGGGTTCATTACCAAAAAGATAATGTAGAACACTCGCATAATCTGGTACCAAAAAGATGACAAACCCATCACCAAATGGACGATATTGCGAACTCGCACACACAACCCTGACACCAATAGGATGTAGGGGTCCATTGCCAAAAGGATAATGGAGATCACTCGCACTATCTGACAACAAAAGGATGACAGGCCCATCACCAAAAGGATGATAGAGCGATACACACGTTCAACCCTGATATCAAAAGGATATAGGGGTCCAATACCAAAAGGATAATGGAGAACACTCGCACAATCTGACACCAAAAGGATGACAGGCCCATCACCAAAAGGATGATAGAGCGATACACACGTACATCCCTGACATAAAAAGGATATAGGGGACCATTACAAAAAGGATAAGGGAGAACACTCGCACAATCTGGCACCAAAAGGATGATAGACCCATCACTAAAAGGATGATGGAGCTACACATACACACAACTCGACACCAAAAAGATGTTGGGGTCCATCACCAGAAGGTTAATGGTGAACATTCGTAAAATCTGGCACCAAAGGGATGAAAGACGCATCACCAAAAGGATGATAGAGCGGCACTTACATACAAACCGTGACACCAAAAGGATATAGGGGTTAATTACCAAAAAGATAATGTAGAACACTCGCATAATCTGGTACCAAAAGTATGATAGACCCATCACCAAATGGACGATATAGCGAACTCGTACACACAACCCTGACACCAATAGGATGTAGGGGTCCATTGCCAAAAGGATAATGGAGAACACTCGCACTATCTGACCACAAAAGGATGACAGGCCCATCACCAAAAGGATGATAGAGCGATACACACGTTCAACCCTGATATCAAAAGGATATAGGGGTCCATTACCAAAAGGATAATGGAGACCACTCGCACAATCTGACACCAAAAGGTTGACAGGACCAATACCAAAAGGATGATAGAGCGATACACACGTACAACCCTGAGATCAAAAGGATATAGGGGTCCATTACAAAAAGGATAATGGAGAACACTCGCACAATCTGGCATCAAAAGGATGACAGAACCATCACTAAAAGGATGATGGAGCTACACACACACACAACTCGACACCAAAAGGATGTTGGGGTCCTTCTCCAAAAGGTTAATGGAGAACAGTCGTAAAATCTGGCACCAAAAGAATGAAAGACCCATCACCAAAAGGATGATAGACCTACATTTACATACACACCGTGACACCAAAAGGATATACGAGTTCATTACCAAAAAGATAATGTAGAACACTCGCATAATCTGGTACCAAAAGGATGACAGACCCATCACCAAATGGATGATATTGCAAACTCACACACAAAACCCTGACACCAATAGGATGTAAGGGTCCATTGCCAAAAGGATAATGGAGAACACTGTCACAATCTGGCACCAAAAGGATGATAGGCCCATCACCAAAAGGATGATAGAACGATACACACGTACAACCCTGACATCAAAAGGATATAGGGGCGCATTACCAAAAGGATAATGGAGACCACTCGCACAATCTGGCACCAAAAGGATGACAGACCCATCACCAAAAGGATGATAGAGCTGCATACACACACACACCCCTGACACCAAAAGGATGTAGGGGTCCATTTCCAAAACCATAATGGAGAACACTCGCACAATCTGACACCAAAATTGTGACAGACCCATCACTAAAACGATGATGGAGCTACACACACACACATAACCGACACCAAAAGGATGTTGGGGTCCATCTCCAAAAGGTTATTTGAGAACCCTCGTAAAATTTGGCACCAAAAGAATTAAAGACCCATCACCAAACGAATGATGGAGCGACACATACATACACACCGTGACACCAAAAGGATATTGGGTTTCATTACCATAAAGATAATGTAGAACACTAGCATATTCTGGTACCAAAAAGATGACAGAACCATCACCAAATGGATGATATAGAAAACATACACACACAACCCTGACACCAATAGAATGTAGGGGTCCATTGCCAAAAGGATAATGGAGAACACTCACAAAATCTGGCACCAAAAGGATGACAGACCCATCACTAAAAGGATGATGGAGCTACACACACACACACTGAACCCGACACCAAAAGGATGTTGTGGTCCATCTCCAAAAGGTTAATGGAGAACACTCGTACAATATGGCACAAAAAGGATGAAAGACCCATCACCAAAAGGATGATAGAGCGACACTTACATACACACCGTGACACCAAAAGGATATAGGGATTAATTACCAAAAAGATAATGTAGAACACTCGCATAATCTGGTACTAAAAGGATGACAGACCCATCACCAAAAGGATGATAGAGCGACACTTACATACAGACCGTGACACAAAAAGGATATACGGGTTCATTACGAAAAGGATAATGTAGAACACTCGCATAATCTGGTACCAAAAGGATGACACACCCATCACCAAATAGACGTCATAGCGAACTCGCACACACAACCCTGACACCAATAGGATGTAGGGGTCCATTGCCAAAAGGATAATGGAGAACACTCGCACTATCTGACAACAAAAGAATGACAGGCCAAACACCAAAAGGATGATAGAGCGATACACACGTTCAACCCTGATATCAAAAGGATATAGGGGTCCATTACCAAAAGGATAATGGAGAACAATCGTACAATCTGACACCAAAAGGATGACAGGCCCATCACCAAAAGGATGATAGAGCGATACACACGTACATCCCTGACATCAAAAGGATATAGGGGACCATTACAAAAAGGATAATGGAGAACACTCGCACAATCTGGCACCAAAAGGATGACAGACCCATCACTAAAAGGATGATGGAGCTACACATACACACAACTCGACACCAAAAAGATGTTGGGGTCAATCTCCAAAAGGTTAATGGTGAACAGTCGTAAAATCTGGAACCAAAAGGATGAAAGACCCATCACCAAAAGGATGATAGAGCGACACTTACATACAGACCGTGACACCAAAAGGATACAAGGGTTCATTACCAAAAAGATAATGTAGAACACTCGCATAATCTGGTACCAAAAGAATGACAGACCCATCACCAAATGGACGATATAGCGAACTCGCTCACACAAACCTGACACCAATAGGATGTAGGGGTCCATTACCAAAAGGATAATGGAGAACACTCGCAATATTTGGCAACAAAAGGTTGACAGACCCATCACCAAAAGGATGATAGAGCGATACACACGTTCAACCCTTATATCAAAAGGATATAAGGGTCCATTACCAGAAGGATAACGGAGAACACTCGCACAATCTGACACCAAAAGGATGACAGGCCCATCACCAAAAGGATGATAGAGCGATAGACACGTACAACCCTGACATCAAAAGGATATAGGGGTCGATTACCAAAACGATAATGGAGAACACTCGCACAATCTGGCACCAAAAGGATGACAGACCCATCACTAAAAGGATGATGTAGCTACACACACACACACACACACAACTCGACACCAAAAGGATGTTGGGGTCCATCTCCAAAAGTTTAATGGAGAACAATCGTAAAATCTGGCACCAAAAGGATGAAAGACCCATCACCAAAAGGATGATAGAGCAGCACTTGCATACACACCGTGACACCAAAAGGATTTAGGGATTTATTACCAAAAAGATAATGTAGAACACTCGCATAATCTAGTACCAAAAGGATGACAGACCCATCACCAAAAGGATGATAGAGCGACACTTACATACAGACCGTGACACCAAAAGGATATAGGGGTTCATTACCAAAAGGATAATGTAGAACACTCGCATAATCTGGTACCAAAAGGATGACACACCCATCACCAAATGGACGATATAGCGAACTCGCACACACAACCCTGACACCAATAGGATGTAGGGGTCCATTGCCAAAAGGATAATGGAGAACACTCGCACTATCTGACAACAAAAGGATGATAGGCCCATCACCAAAAGGATGATAGAGTGATACACACGTTCAACCCTGATATCAAAAGGATATAGGGATCCATTACCAAAAGGATAATGGAGAACAATCGCACAATCTAACACCAAAAGGATGACAGGCCCATCACCAAAAGGATGATAGAGCGATACACACGTACATCCTTGACATCAAAAGGATATAGGGGACCATTACAAAAAGGATAAGGGAGAACACTTGCACAATCTGGCACTAAAAGGATGACAGACCCATCACTAAAAGGATGATGGAGCTACACATACACATAACTCAACACCAGAAAGATGTTGGGGTCAATCTCCAGAAGGTTAATGGTGAACAGTCGTAAAATCTGGCACCAAAAGGATGAAAGACCCATCACCAAAAGGATGATAGAGCGACACTTACATACAGACCGTGACACCAAAAGGATATAGGGGTTCATTACCAAAAAGATAATGTAGAACACACCCATAATCTGGTACCAAAAGGATGACAGACCCATCACCAAAAGGATGATAGAGCGACACTTACATACAGACCGTGACATAAAAAGGATATAGGGGTTCATTACGAAAAGGATAATGTAAAACACTCGTATAATCTGGTACCAAAAGGATGACACACCCATCACCAAATGGACGACATAGAGAACTCGCACACACAATCCTGACACCAATAGGATGTAGGGATCCATTGCCAAAAGGATAATGGAGAACACTCGCACTATCTGACAACAAAAGAATGACAGGCCCAACACAAAAAGGATGATAGAGTGATACACACGTTCAACCCTGATATCAAAAGGATATAGGGGTCCATTACCAAAAGGATAATGGAGAACAATCGTACAATCTGACACCAAAAGGATGACAGGACCATCACCAAAAGGATGATAGAGCGATACACACGTACATCCCTGACATCAAAAGGATATAGGGGACCATTACAAAAAGGATAATGGAGAACACTCGTACAATCTGGCACCAAAAGGATGACAGACCTATCACTAAAAGGATGATGGAGCTACACATACACACAACTCGACACCAAAAAGATGTTGGGGTCCATCTCCAGAAGGTTAATGTTGAACAGTCGTAAAATCTGGCACCAAAAGGATGAAAGACCCATCACCAAAAGGATGATAGAGCGACACTTACATACAGACCGTGACACCAAAAGGATACAGGGGTTCATTACCAAAAAGATAATGTAGAACACTCGCATAATCTGGTACCAAAAGGATGACAGACCCATCACCAAATCGACGATATAGCGAACTCGCACACACAAACCTGACACCAATAGGATGTAGGGATCCATTACCAAAAGGATAATGGAGAACACTTGCACTATTTGGCAACAAAAGGATGACAGACCCATCACCAAAAGGATGATAGAGCGATACACACGTTCAACCATTATATCAAAAGGATATAAGGGTCCATTACCAAAAGGATAACGGAGAACACTCGCACAATCTGACACCAAAAGGATGACAGGCCCATCACCAAAAGGATGATAGAGCGATAGACACGTACAACCCTGACATCAAAAGGATATAGGGGTCGATTACCAAAACGATAATGGAGAACACTCGCACAATCTGGCACCAAAAGGATGACAGACCCATCACTAAAAGGATGATGTAGCTACACACACACACACAACTCGACACCAAAAGGATGTTGGGGTCCATCTCCAAAAGTTTAATGGAGAACAATCGTAAAATCTGGCACCAAAAGGATGAAAGACCCATCACCAAAAGGATGATAGAGCGGCACTTGCATACACACCGTGACACCAAAAGGATATAGGGATTTATTACCAAAAAGATAATGTAGAACACTCGCATAATCTAGTACCAAAAGGATGACAGACCCATCACCAAAAGGATGATAGAGCGACACTTACATACAGACCGTGACACCAAAAGGATATAGGGGTTCATTACCAAAAGGATAATGTAGAACACTCGCATAATGTGGTACCAAACGGATGACACACCCATCACCAAATGGACGATATAGCGAACTCGCACACACAACCCTGACACCAATAGGATGTAGGGGTCCATTGCCAAAAGGATAATGGAGAACACTCGCACTATCTGACAACAAAAGAATGACAGGCCCATCACCAAAAGGATGATAGAGCGATACACTTGTTCAACCCTGATATCAAAAGGATATAGGGGTCCATTACCAAAAACATAATGGAGAACACTCGCACAATCTGACACCAAAAGGTAGACAGCCCATCACCAAAAGGATGATAGAGCGATACACACGTACAACCCTGACATCAAAAGGATATAGGGGTCCATTACAAAAAGGATAATGGAGAACACTCGCACAATCTGGCATCAAAAGGATGACAGAACCATCACTAAAAGGATGTTGGGGTCCATCTCCAAAAGGTTAATGGAGAACAGTCGTAAAATCTGGCACCAAAAGGATGAAAGACCCATCACCAAAAGGATGATAGAGCGACACTTACATTCAGACCGTGACACCAAAAGGATATAGGGGTTCATTACCAAAAAGATAATGTAGAACACTCGCATAATCTGGTACCAAAAGGATGACAGACCCATCCCCAAATGGATGATATAGCGAACTCGCACACACAACCATGACACCAATAGGATGTAGGGGTCCATTGCCAAAAGGATAATGGAGAACACTCGCACTATCTTGCAACAAAAGGATGACAGGCCCATCACCAAAAAGATGATAGAGCGATACACACGTTCAACCCTGATATCAAAAGGATATAGGGGTCCATTACCAAAAGGATAATGGAGAACACTCGCACAATCTGACACCAAAAGGTTGACAGGCCCATCACCAAAAGGATGATAGAGCGATACACACGTACAACCCTGAGATCAAAAGGATATAGGGGTCCATTACAAAAATGATAATGGATAACACTCGCACAATCTGACATCAAAAGGATGACAGACCCATCACTAAAAGGATGATGGAGCAACACACACACACAACTCGACACCAAAAGGATGTTGGGGTCCATCTCCAAAAGGTTAATGGAGAACAGTCGTAAAATCTGGCACCAAAAGAATGAAAGACCCATCACCAAAAGGATGATAGACCGACACTTACATACACACCGTGACACCAAAAGGATATAGGTGTTCATTACCAAAAAGATAATGTAGAACACTCGCATAATCTGGTACCAAAAGGATGACAGACCCATCCCCAAATGGATGATATAGCGAACTCGCACACACAACCATGACACCAATAGGATGTAGGGGTCCATTGCCAAAAGGATAATAGAGAACACTCACACTATCTTGCAACAAAACGATGACAGGCCCATCACCAAAAGAATGATAGAACGATACACACATACAACCCTGACATCAAAAGGATTTAGGGGTCCATTACCAAAAGGATAATGGAGACCACTCGCACAATCTGGCACCAAAAGGATGACAGACCCATCACCATAAGGATGATAGAGCGGCATACACACACACCCCTGACACCAAAAGGATGTAGGGGTCCATTACCAAAACGATAATGGAGAACACTCGCACAATCTGGCACCAAAAGCGTGACAGACCCATCACTAAAATGATGAGGGAGCTTCACACACACACATAACCCGACACCAAAAGGATGTTGGGGTCCATCTCCAAAAGGTTATTGGAGAACCCTCGTAAAATCTGGCACCAAAAGAATTAAAGACCCATCACCAAACAGATGATAGAGCGACACATACATACACACCGTGACACCAAAAGGATATTGGGGTTCATTACCATAAAGATAATGTAGAACACTCGCATAATCTGGTACCAAAAAGATGACAGACCCATCACCAAATGGATGATATAGCAAACTCACACACACAACCCTGACACCAATAGGATGTTGGGGTCCATTGCCAAAAGAATAATGGAGAACACTGACAAAATCTAGCAACAAAAGGATGACAAGCCCATCATCGAAAGGATGATAGAGTGATACACACGTACAACCCTGATATCAAAAGGATATAGGGGTCCATTACCAAAAGGATAATGGAGAACACTCGCACAATTTGACACCAAAAGGATGACAGGCCCATCACCAAAAGGATAATAGAGCGATTCACACGTACAACCCTGACATCAAAAGGATATAGGGGTCGATTACCAAAAGGATAATGGAGAACACTCGCACAATCTGGCACCAAAAGGATGACAGACCCATCACTAAAAGGATGATGGAGCTACACACACACACTGAACCCGACACCAAAAGGATGTTCTGGTCCATCTCCAAAAGGTTAATGGAGAACACTCGTACAATCTGGCACAAAAAGGATGAAAGATCCATCACCAAAAGGATGATAGAGCGACACTTACATACACAGCGTGACACCAAAAGGATATAGAGGTTCATTACCAAAAAGATAATGTAGAACACTCGCATAATCTGGTACCAAAAGGATGACAGACCCATCACCAAATGGACGATATAGCGAACTCGCACACACAACCCTGACACCAATAGGATGTAGGGGTCCATTGCCAAAAGGATAATGGAGAACACTCGCATTGTCTAGCAACAAAAGGATGACAGGCCCATCAACAAAAGGATGATAGAGCTATACACACGTTCAACCCTTATATCAAAAGGATATAAGGGTCCATTACCAAAAGGATAACGGAGAACACTCGCACAATCTGACACCAAAAGGATGACAGGCCCATCACCAAAAGGATGATAGAGCGATACACACGTACAACCCTGACATCAAAAGGATATAGGGGTCGAATACCAAAAGGATAATGGAGAACACTCGCACAATCTGGCACCAAAAGGATGACAGACCCATCACTAAAAGGATGATGTAGCTACGCACACACACAACTCGACACCAAAAGGATGTTGGGGTCGATCTCCAAAGGTTTAATGGAGAACAATCGTAAAATCTGGCACCAAAAGGATGAAAGACCCATCACCAAAAGGATAATAGAGCGACACTTACATACACACCGTGACACCAAAAGGATATAGGGATTCATTACCAAAAAGATAATGTAGAACACTCGCATAATCTGGTACCAAAAGGATGACAGACCCATCACCAAATGGATGATATAGCAAACTCGCACACACAACCCTGACACCAATAGGATGTAGGGGTCCGTTGCCAAAAGGATAATGGAGAACACTCGCACAATCTGGCACCAAAACGATGACAGGCCCATCACTAAAACGATAATGGAGCTACAAACACACACACAACCCGACACCAAAAGGATGTTGGGGTCCATCTCCAAAAGGTTATTGGAGAACCCTCGTAAAATCTGGCACCAAAAGAATTAAACACCCATCAACAAAAGGATGATGGATCGACACATACATACACACTGTGACACCAAAAGGATATTGGGGTTCATTACCAAAAAGATAATTTAGAACACTCGCATAATCTGGTACCAAAAAGATGACAGACCCATCACCAAATGGATGATATAGCAAACTCACACACACAACCCTGACACCAATAGGATATAAGGGTCCATTGCCAAAAGGATAACGGAGAACACCCACACAATCTGGCACCAAAACAATGACAGGCCCATCACCAAAAGGATGATAGAGCGATACACATGTACAGCCCTGACATCAAAAGGATATAGGGGTCAATTACCAAAAGGATAATGGAGAAAACTCACACAATCTGGCACCAAAAGGATGACAAACCCATCACTAAAAGAATGATGGAGCTACACACACACACACAACTCGACACCAAAAGGATGTTGGGGTCCATCTCCAAAAGGTTAATGGAGAACACTCGTACAATCTGGCACCAAAAGAATAAAAGACCCATCACCAAAAGGATGATAGAGAGACACATACATACACACCGTGACACCAAAAGGATGTAGGGGTCCATTACAAAACAATAATGGAGAACACTCGCATAATCTGGCACCAAAATGATGACAGACCCTTCACCAAAAGAATGATAGAGCGACATACACACACACCCTGACACCAAAAGGATAAAAGGGTCCATTACCAAAACGATAATGGAGAACACTCGCACAACCTGACACTAAAAGGATGTTGGGGTCCATCTCCAAAAGGTTAATGGAGAACACTCGTACAATCTGGCATCAAAAGGATGAAAGACCAATCACCAAAAGGATGATAGAGCGACACATACATACACACAGTGCAACCAAAAGGATATAGGGGTTCATTACCCAAAGGATAATGTAGAACACTCGCATAATCGGGTACCAAAAGGATGACAGACCCATCACCAAATGGATGATATAGCAAACTCACACACACAACCCTGACACCAATAGGATGTAGGGTTCCATTGCCAAAAGGATAATGGAGAACACTCGCACAATCTGACACCAAAAGGATGACAGGCCCATCACCAAAAGGATGATAGAGCGATACACACGTACAACCCTGACATCAAAAGGATATAAGGGTCCATTAGAAAAAGGATAATGGAGAACACTCGCACAATATGGCACCAAAGAATGACAGACCCATCACCAAAAGGATGATTGAGCAACATACACACACACCACTGACACCAAAAGGATGTAGGGGTCCATTACAAAAACGATAATGGAGAACACTCGCACAATCTGGAACCAAAAGGATGACAGACCCATCACTAAAAGTATGATGAAGCTACACACACACACAACCCGACACCAAAAGGATGATGGGGTCCATGTCCAAAAGGTTAATGGAGTACACTCGTACAATCTGGCACCAAAAGGATGATAGAGCGACAAATACATACACACTGTGACACCAAAAGGATATAAGGGTTCATTACCAAAAGGATAATGGAGAACACTCGCACAATCTGGCACCAAAAGGATGACAGACCCATCACCAAATGGATGATATAGCGAACTCACACACAACCCTGACACCAATAGGATCTAGGATTCCATTACCAAAAGGATAATGGAGAACACTCGCACAATTTGGCACCGAAAGGATGATAGAGCAGTCACTAAAAGGATGATAGAGCGACACACACACACACACACACAACCCGACACCAAAAGGATATTAGGGTCCATCTCCAAAAGGTTAATGTAGAACACTAGTACAATCTGTTACCAAAAGGATGAAAGACCCATCATCAAAAGGATGATAGAGCGACACATACATACACACCGTGACAACAAAATGATATAGGGGTTCATTACCAAAAGGATAATGTAGAACACTCGCACAATCTGGTACCAAAAGGATGACAGACCCATCACCAAATGGATGATATAGCGAACTCACACACACAACCCTGACACTAATATGATGTAGGGGTCCATTGCCAAATAGATAATGGAGAACACTCGCACAATCTGGCACCAAAATGATGACAGGCCCATCACCAAAAGGATGATCGAGCGATACACACGTACAACCCTGACATCAAAAGTATATTGGGGTCCATTATCAAAAGGATAATGGAGAACACTCGCCCAATCTGGCACCAAAAGGATGACAGACCCTTCACCAAAAGGATGATAGAGCGACATACACACACATAGACCTGACTCGAAAAGGATGTAGGGATCCATTACCAAAACGATAATGGAGAACACTCGCACAATCTGGCACCAAAAGGATGACAGAACCATCACTAAAAGGATGAAGGAGCTACACACACACACAACCCGACACCAAAAGGATGTTGGGGTCCATCTCCAAAAGGTTAATGGAGAACACTCGTACAATCTGGCATCAAAAGGATGAAAGACCCATCACCAAAAGGATGATAGAGCGACACATACATACTCTCCGTGACACCAAAAGGATATAGGGGTTCATTACCCAAAGGATAATGTAGAACACTCACATAATCGGATAGCAAAAGGATGACAGACCCATCACCAAATGGATGATATAGCAAACTCACACACACAACCCTGACACCAATAGGATGTAGGGTTCCATTGCCAAAAGAATAATGGAGAACACTCGCACAATCTGGCACCAAAAGGATGACAGGCCCATCACCAAAAGGATGATAGAGCGATACACACGTACAACCTTGACATCAAAAGGATATAAGGGTCCATTACAAAAAGGATAATGGAGAACACTAGCACAATCTGGCACCAAAAGGATGACAGACCCATCATCAAAAGGATGATAGAGCGACATACACACACAGCGCTAACACCAAGAGAACGTAGGGGTCCATTACCAAAAAGATAATGGAGAACCCATCATCAAAAGGATGACAGACCTATCACTAAGAGGATGACGGAGCTACACACACACACACAACCCGACACCAAAAGGATGTTGGGGTCGATCTCCAAAAGGTTAATGGAGAACAATCGTACAATCTGGAACCAAAAGAATGAAAGACCCATAACCAAAAGGATGATAGAGCGACACATACATACACACCGTGACACCAAAAGGATATAGGGGTTCATTATCAAAAGGATAATTGAGAACACTCGCACAATCTGGAAACAAATAGATGACAGACCCATCACCACATGGATGATATAGCGAACTTACACACAACACTGACACCAAAAGGATGTAGGGTTGCATTACCAAAAAGGATAATGGAGAACACTTGCACAATATGGCACCGAAAGGATGATAAAGCAAGACACATGTACAACCCTGACATCAAAAGGATATAGGGGTCCATTACCAAAAGGATAATGAAGAACACTCGCACAATCTGGCACCAAAAGGATGACAGACTCGTCAATAAAAGGATGATAGAGCGACACACACACACACAACCCGACACCAAAAGGATGTTGGGGTCCACCTCCAAAAGGTTAATGTAGAACACTCGTACAATCTGGCATCAAAAGGATGAAAGACCCATCATCAAAAGGATGATAGAACGACACATACATACACACTGTGACACCAAAAGGATATAGGGGTTCATTACCAAATGGATAGTGTAAAACACTCGCATAATCTGGTACCAAAAGGATGACAGACCCATCACCAAATGGATGATATAGCAAACTCACACACACAACCCTAACACCAATATGATGTAGGGGTCCATTGCCAAATAGATAATGGAGAACACTCGCACAATCTAGCAACAAAAGGATGACAAACCCTTCACGAAACGGATGATGGATCTACACACACACACACAACCCAACACCAAAAGGATGTTGAGGTCCATCTCCAAAAGGTTAATGGAGAACACTCGTATTATCTGGCATCAAAAGGTTGAAAGACCCATCACCAAAAGGATGATAGAGCGACATATACATACACACCGTGACACCAAAAGGATATAGGGGTTCATCACCAAAAGGATAATGTACAACACTCACATAATCTGGTACCAAAATGATGACACACCCATCACCAAATGGATGATATAGCAAACTCACACACAACCCTGATAACAATATGATGTAGGGGTCCATTACAAAAACGATAATGGAGAACACTCGCATAATCTGGCACCAAAATCATGACAGACCCTTCACCAAAAGAATGATAGAACGACATACACACACAGCCTGACACCAAAAGGATAAAAGGGTCCATTACCAAAACGATAATGGAGAACACTCGCACAACCTGACACTAAAAGGATGTTGGGGTCCATCTCCAAAAGGTTAATGGAGAACACTCGTACAATCTGGCATCAAAAGGATGAAAGACCAATCACCAAAAGGATGATAGAGCGACACATACATACACACAGTGCAACCAAAAGGATATAGGGGTTCATTACCCAAAGGATAATGTAGAACACTCGCATAATCGGGTACCAAAAGGATGACAGACCCATCACCAAATGGATGATATAGCAAACTCACACACACAACCCTGACACCAATAGGATGTAGGGTTCCATTGCCAAAAGGATAATGGAGAACACTCGCACAATCTGACACCAAAAGGATGACAGGCCCATCACCAAAAGGATGATAGAGCGATACACACGTACAACCCTGACATCAAAAGGATATAAGGGTCCATTACAAAAAGGATAATGGAGAACACTCGCACAATATGGCACCAAAAGAATGACAGACCCATCACCAAAAGGATGATTGAGCAACATACACACACACCACTGACACCAAAAGGATGTAGGGGTCCATTACAAAAACGATAATGGAGAACACTCGAACAATCTGGAACCAAAAGGATGACAGACCCATCACTAAAAGTATGATGGAGCTACACACACACACAACCTGACACCAAAAGGATGATGGGGTCCATGTCCAAAAGGTTAATGGAGTACACTCGTACAATCTGGCACCAAAAGAATGAAAGACCCATCACCAAAAGGATGATAGAGCGACAAATACATACACACTGTGACACCAAAAGGATATAAGGGTTCATTACCAAAAGGATAATGGAGAACACTCGCACAATCTGGCACCAAAAGGATGACAGACCCATCACCAAATGGATGATATAGCGAACTCACACACAACCCTGACACCAATAGGATGTAGGATTCCGTTACCAAAAGGATAATGGAGAACACTCGCACAATCTGGCACCGAAAGGATGATAGAGCAGTCACTAAAAGGATGATAGAGCGACACACACACACACGCACACAACCCGACACCAAAAGGATATTAGGGTCCATCTCCAAAAGGTTAATGTAGAACACTAGTACAATCTGTTACAAAAAGGATGAAAGACCCATCATCAAAAGGATGATAGAGCGACACATACATACACACCGTGACAACAAAATGATATAGGGGTTCATTACCAAAAGGATAATGTACAGCACTCGCACAATCTGGTACCAAAAGGATGACAGACCCATCACCAAATGGATGATATAGCGAACTCACACACACAACCCTGACACTAATATGATGTAGGGGTCCATTGCCAAATAGATAATGGAGAACACTCGCACAATCTGGCACCAAAATGATGACAGGCCCATCACCAAAAGGATGATCGAGCGATACACACGTACAACCCTGACATCAAAAGTATATTGGGGTCCATTATCAAAAGGATAATGGAGAACACTCGCCCAATCTGGCACCAAAAGGATGACAGACCCTTCACCAAAAGGATGATAGAGCGACATACACACACATAGACCTGACACGAAAAGGATGTAGGGATCCATTACCAAAACGATAATGGAGAACACTCGCACAATCTGGCACCAAAAGGATGACAGACCCATCACTAAAAGGATGATGGAGCTACACACACACACAACCCGACACCAAAATGATGTTGGGGTCCATCTCCAAAAGGTTAATGGAGAACACTCGTACAATCTGGCATCAAAAGGATGAAAGACCCATCACCAAAAGGATGATAGAGCGACACATACATACTCTCCGTGACACCAAAAGGATATAGGGGTTCATTACCCAAAGGATAATGTAGAACACTCGCATAATCGGATAGCAAAAGGATGACAGACCCATCACCAAATGGATGATATAGCAAACTCACACACACAACCCTGACACCAATAGGATGTAGGGTTCCATTGCCAAAAGAATAATGGTGAACACTCGCACAATCTGGCACCAAAAGGATGACAGGCCCATCACCAAAAGGATGATAGAGCGATACACACGTACAACCTTGACATCAAAAGGATATAAGGGTCCATTACAAAAAGGATAATGGAGAACACTAGCACAACCTGGCACCAAAAGGATGACAGACCCATCATCAAAAGGATGATAGAGCGACATACACACACAGCGCTAACACCAAGAGAACGTAGGGGTCCATTACCAAAAAGATAATGGAGAACCCATCATCAAAAGGATGACAGACCTATCACTAAGAGGATGACGGAGCTACACACACACACACAACCCGACACCAAAAGGATGTTGGGGTCGATCTCCAAAAGGTTAATGGAGAACAATTGTACAATTTGGCACCAAAAGAATGAAAGACCCATAACCAAAAGGATGATAGAGCGACACATACATACACACCGTGACACCAAAAGAATATAGGGGTTCATTATCAAAAGGATAATTGAGAACACTCGCACAATCTGGAAACAAATAGATGACAGACCCATCACCAAATGGATGATATAGCGAACTTACACACAACCCTGACACCAAAAGGATGTAGGGTTGCATTACAAAAAAGGATAATGGAGAACACTTGCACAATATGGCACCGAAAGGATGATAGAGCGATACACATGTACAACCCTGACATCAAAAGGATATAGGGGTCCATTACCAAAAGGATAATGAAGAACACTCGCACAATCTGGCACCAAAAGGATGACAGACTCGTCAATAAAAGGATGATAGAGCGACACACACACACACAACCCGACACCAAAAGGATGTTGGTGTCCATCTCCAAAAGGTTAATGTAGAACACTCGTACAATCTGGCATCAAAAGGATCAAAGACCCATCATCAAAAGGATGATAGAACGACACATACATACACACTGTGACACCAAAAGGATATAGGGGTTCATTACCAAATGGATAGTGTAAAACACTCGCATAACCTGGTACCAAAAGGATGACAGACCCATCACCAAATGGATGATATGGCAAACTCACACACACAACCCTGACACCAATATGATGTAGGGGTCCATTGCCAAATAGATAATGGAGAACACTCGCACAATCTGGCGCAAAAGGATGACAGGCCCATCACCAAAAGGATGATAGAGCGATACACACATACAGCCCTGACATCAAAAGGATATTGGGGTCCACTACCAAAAGGATAATGGAGAACACTCGCACAATCTGGCACCAAAAGGATGACAGACCCATCACTAAAAAGATGATAGAGTGACATACACACACACCCCTAACACCAAAAGGATGTAAGGGTGCATTACCAAAACGATATTCGAGAACACACACACAATCTGGCACCAAAAGGATGACTGACCCGACACCAAAAGGTTAATGGAGACCACTCGTACAATCTAGCACAAAAAGAATGAAACACCCATCACCAAAAGGATGATAGATCGACACATACATACACACCGTCACACCAAAAGGAAATATGAGTTCATCACCAAAAGGATAATGGAGAATATATGCACAATCTGGCCCCAAAAGGATGACAGACCAATCACCAAATGTATGATATAGCGAACTCACACACAACCCTGACACCAATAGGATGTAGGGGTCCATTACCAAAAGGATAATGGAGAACACTCACACAATCTGGCACCAAAAGGTTGATAGAGCGATACACATGTACAGCCCTGACATCAAAAGGATATAGGGGTCCATTACCAAAAGTATAATGGAGAACACTCGCATAATCTGGCACCAAAAGGATGACAAACCCGTCACTAAAATGATGATGGAGCGACACACACACATACAACCCGGCACCAAAAGGATGTTGGGGTCCATCTCCAATAGGTTAATGGAGAACACTCGTACAATCTGGCATCAAAAGGATGAAAGACCCATCTACAAAAGGATGCTAGAGCGACACATACATACACACCGTGACACCAAAAGGATAGAGGGTTTCATTACAAAAAGAATAATGTAGAACACTCGCATAATCTGGTACCAAAGGGATGGAAGACCCATCACCAAATGGATGATATAGCGAACTCACACACAAAACTATGACACCAATAGGATGTAGGGGTCAATTGACAAAAGGATAATGGAGAACACTCGCACAATCTGGCACCAAAAGGATGACAGGCCCATCACCAAAAGGATGATAGAGCGATACACACGTACTGCCATGACATCCAAAGGATATAGGGGTCCATTACAAAAAGGATAATGGAGAACACTCACACAATCTAGCAGCAAAAGGATGACAGACCCATCACCAAAAGGATGATAGAGCAACATACACACACAACCCTGACACCAAAAGGATGTAGGGGTCCATTACCAAAACGATAATGGAGAACACCTGCACAATCTGGCACAAAAAGGATAATAGACCCATCACTAAAAGGATGATGGGGCTACAAACACACACAATCCGACACCAAAAGGAAGTTGGGGTGCATCTCCAAAAGGATAATGGAGAACTCTCGTACAATCTGGCATCAAAAGGATGAATGACCCATCACTAAGGGGATGATGGAGCTACACACACACACACAACCCGACACCAAAAGGATGTAGCGGTCCATCTCCAAAAGGTTATTGGAGAACACTCGTACAATCCAACATCAAAAGGATGAAAGACCCATCACCAAAAGGATGATAGAGCGACAAATACATACACACCGTTACACCAAAAGGATATAGGGGTTCAATACTAAAAGGATAATGTAGAACACTCGAATAATCTGGTACCAAAAAGACGACAGACCCATCAACAAATGGATGATATAGCGAACTCACACACACAACCCTGACACCAATAGAATGAATGGGTCCATTGCCAAAAGGATAATGGAGAACACTCTCACATCGGTACCAAAAGGATGAAAGGCCCATCACCCAAAGGATGATAGAGCGATACATACGTACAGCCCTGACATCCAAAGGATATAGGGGTCCATTACCAAAACGCTAATGGAGAACACTCGCATAATCTGGCACCAAAAGGATGACATACCCATCCCTAAAAGGATGTTGGAGCTACACACACACACACACAACCCGACACCAAAAGGACGTTGGGGTCCATCTCCAAAACGTTAATCGAGAACACTCGTATAATCTGCCATCAAAAGGATGAATGACCCATCACCAAAAGGATGATAGAGCGACACATACATACACACTGTGACACCAAAAGGATATAGGGGTTCATTACCAAAAGGATAATGTAGAATACTCGCATAATTTGGTACCAAAAGGATGAAAGACCCATCACCAAAAGGATAATGGAGAACACTCGCACAATCTGGCACCAAAAGGATGACATACCCGTCACTAAAACGATGATGAATCGTCACAGACACACACAACCCGACACCAAAAGGATGTTGGGATCCATATCCAAAAGGTTAACAGAGAACACTCGTAAAATCTGGTACCAAATGGATGAAAGACCCATCACAAAAAGAATGATAGAGCGACACATACATACACATCGTGACACCAAAAGGATATAAGGGTTCATTACCAAAAGGATAATAAAGAACACTCGCATAATCTGGTACCAAAAGGATCACAGACCCATCACCAAATTGATGATATAGCGAACTCACACACACAACCCTGACACCAATAGGATGTAGGGGTCCATTGCCAAAAGGAAAATGGAGAAGACTCGCACAATCTGGCACCAAAAGGATGACAAACCCATAACCAAAAGGATGATAGAGCGACATACACACACACCCCTGACACCAAAAGGATGTAGGAATCCATTACCAAAACGATAATGGACAACACTCGCACAATCTGGCACCAAAAGGATGACAAACCCATCACGAAAAGGATGATGGAGCTACACACACAAACACAACCCGACACCAAAAGGATGATATAGCGAAAGGATAATGGAGAACTCTCGTACAATCTGGCATCAAAAGGATGAATGACCCATCACCAAAAGGATGATAGAGCGACACATACATACACACCATGACACCAAAAGGATATAGGGGTTCATTACCAAAAGGATAATGTAGAACACTCGCATAATCTGGTACCAAAAGGATGACAGACCCATCATTAAATGGATGATATAGCTAACTCACACACACAACCCTGACACCAATAGAATGTAGGGGTCCATTACCAAAAAGATAATGGAGATCACTCGCACAATCTGGCTCCCAAAGGATGACAAAACCATCACCAAAAGGATGATAGAGCGATAAACACACACAACCCTTACATTAAAAAGATATAGGGGTTCATTACCAAAAGGATAATGGAGAACACTCGCACAATCTTGAACCAAAAGGATGACAGACCCGTCACCAAAAGGATGATAACGGAGAACACTCGCACAACCTGGCACCCATAGGAGGATAGACCCATCAGTAAAAGGATGATGGGGCTACACACACACACGCAACCCGACACCCAAAGGACGTTGGGGTCCATCTCCAAAAGGTTAATGGAGAACACTCGTATAATATGGCATCAAAATGATGAATGACCCATCACCAAAAGGATGATAGACTGATACATACATACACACCGTGACACCAAAAGGATAAGGGGTTCATTACCAAAAAGATAATATAGAACACACGCATAATCTGATACCAAAAGGATGACAGACCCATCACCAAATGGATGATATAGCAAACTCACACACACATCCCTGACTCCAATAGGATGTAGAGGTCCATTACCAAAAGGATAATGGAGATCACTCGCATCATCTGGCTCCAAAAGGATGACAGACCCATCACCAAAAGGATGATAGAACGATACACACACACAACCATGACATCAAAAGGATATAGGGGTCCATTACCAAAAGGATAATGGAGAACACTCGCACAATTTGGAACCAAAAGGATGGCATACCCGTCACCAAAAGGATGATAGAGCGATACACACGCAGACCCCTGACACCAAAAGGATGTAGGAATCCATTACCAAAATGATAATGGAGAACACTCGTATAATCTGGCACCAAAAGGATGACAGACCCATCACTGAAAGGATGATGGAGCTACACACACACACAACCCAACACCAAAAGGCTGTTGGGGTCCATCTCCAAAAGGTTAATGGAAAACACTCGTGACACTAAAAGGATAAGGGGTTCATTACCAAAGGGATAATGTAGAACACACGCATAATCTGGTACCAAAAGGATGACAGACCCATCACCAAAAGGATGATAGAGCGACACATACATACACAACGTGACACCAAAAGGATATATGGGTTCATTACCAAAAAGATAATGTAGAACACTCACATATTCTGGTACCAAAAGTATAACAGACCCATCACCAAAAGGATGATAGAGGGATACGCATGTACAACCCTGACATGAAAAGGATATAAGGGTACATTATCAAAAGGATAATGGAGAATACTCGCACAATCTGACACCAAAAGGATGACAGACCCGTCACTAAAAGGATGATAGAGCAACACACACGCACACAACCCGACACCAAAAGGATGTTGGGGTCCATCTCCAAAAGGTTAGTGGAGAACACTCGTACAATCTGGTACCAACACGATGAAAGACCCATCACCAAAAGGATGATAGATCGGCACATACGTACACACCGTGACACCAAAAGGATATAGAGGTTCATTACCAAAAGGATAATGTAAAGCACTCGCATAAGCTGGTACCAAAAGGATGACAGACCCATCACCAAATGGATGATATAGCAAACTTACACACACAACCTTGACACCAATAGGATGTAGCTGTCCATTACCAAAAGAATAATGGAGAATACTCGCACTATCTGGACCCAAAAGGATGAAAGACCCATCACCAAAACGATGATAGAGTGATACACATGTACAACCCTGACATCAAAAGGATATAGGGGTCCATTACCAAAAGGATAATGGAGAACATACGCACAATCTGGCACCAAAAGGATGACAGACCCGTCACTAAAAGGATGATGAAGCGACACATACACACACAACCCAACACCAAAAGGATGTTGAGGTCCATCTCCTAAAGGTTAATGGAGAATACTCGTACAATCTGGTACCAAAAGGATGAAACACCCATCACCAAAAGGATGATAGAGAGACACAAACATACACACCGTGACACCAAAAGGATAAGGGGTTCATTACCAAAAGGATAATGTAGAACACACGCATAATCTGGTACCAAAACAATGACAAACCCATCACCAAATGGATGATATAGCAAACTCACACACACAACCCTGACACCAATAGGATGTAGGGGTCCATTACCAAAAGGATAAGGGAGATTACTCACACAATCTGGCTCCAAAAGGATGACAGACCCATCACCAAAAGGATGATAGAGCGATACACACACACAACCCTGACATCAAAAGGATATAGGGGTCCATTACCAAAAGGATAATGGAGAACACTCGCACAATCTGCAACCAAAAGGATGATAAAGTGATGCACACGCACAACCCTGACATCAAAAGGATATAGGGGTCCATTACCAAAAGGATAATGAAGAACACTCGCACAATATGGAACCCAAAGGATGACAGACCCGTCACCAAAAGGATGATAGAGCGATACACACGCACACCCCTGGCACCAAAAGGATGTTGGAATCCATTTCCAAAACGATAATGGAGAACACTCGCACAATCTGGCACCAAAAGGATGACAGACCCATCATTAAAAGGATGATGAAGCTACACAGACACACAACCCAACACCAAAAGGATGTTGGGGTCTGCTGCACCCCAAAATTTGACCAACTACTTCTCGCAATTTGGCTTATGTTTCGACTCATTTTGCATTTGCATTTGCATACCGCCTACATTGCATTTTTCAGTCAGATTGACTTTATCGGGATTACAACCCTCTTCTCGCGTTTCAGGCGATTTAAACCAGTTCGGATTAGCGAAATTTTATTTTTGGGCAGTCGTGCTCTTCCCGGTGTTTTCAGCTTACGTTGTTGTTTTGAGGATATTTCGATTATCCGCTTTTTTTTTACCGTTTATCCTGTTGCGGTCTCGCAGTCTTATTTGTCGATTTGCACTGTTTTTGTTCCTTAGGGAATTATTAGCTTTTTCTCAGAATTTATTTCCCATTTTTAGCATAGGATTTATTTTTTAATAGATTTAATTGAATTTTAGGTTTAATTTCCCATTTTTGAGATATTTTAATATTTTAGAATTTAATGGCATTTCTACCTTTTAAGATATTAATAGAGTTAATAGCTCTTTAGATTTGATTTCTATTTTTTTAGATATTAATATATTCTTCTAAATAGCCTTTTCTTTTTTTTTTAGAGGTTAATAGATTTTAAATGGAATTTAATAGGTTTAAATAGTTTTTCTCTATATTTAGGATATTAGGATATTAATTGTTAGAATATATTAGAATTTATTTTAAGTTGGTTAGGTTTAATTAGAGTATTAATTGTTTAGACTTTAATTAGTCTTTAGAATTTAATTGGTTTGTTAGCTGCTAACATTTTTTTAATAGTTTAGAACCTATTAGAGTTTTGTTTAAGGATTTATTTCCAGAACTTAATCAGAATTTAATTAGGACATTAATTAATTTTAATTAGGATTAATAGGGTAGTTAATCAGCATTAATTGAGTCTTTAAGTCATTTTCGTTTAGATTAATCAAGGGTAATTAAGTGCAGTATTTGAGTCTGATTTGTGGGCCATGTGTCTGCTTCTGGGGGCCCAGTCCAGCGCCACTTGGCAGCCTTATAAAGCCCCACGTTGCTCTCTCTTTCAGTCTTCTCTGGACACCTGATTTTTCAACTCACCCTCTCTCTCTCTCTCAGGGCTTGCCACCTCATCCCTCACATTGCATGCATGGACGCCACGTACCACACCTCACCGCCACCTGCCTCTCCCTCTCTCCCATGTGGTGACACACGTCCCTCCAGGTGGCAACACCATACCACACGCATGCAAACCGCCGGAGCTTCACTGGAAAAATCACACAGCGGTTCACACGACCGAAACATCACTGGAAACGTCACAAATCTCACCGGAAACTCAAGAACATTCATACATTTTTCCAGTTTCTTTACAATCTTCATCGTCCTCATCGTTTTTTCCAGAACATTAATCTTCCTCATCAATCTCTCCATCAAGATCTAACCAACTTCAATATGTTCATCGGATTCCCAGAAGTTTTCAAGATCCATCAACGAGATCTTCAAGATCTCCCTCGACAGAAGCTTCCTACAATCTTCACGTCTTCCATGATCATCAATCTCCAATAACCATTTCTGGTGATTTCAAGATTCCATTCACCACAAACTCAGATCCATCAACAAGATCTTCAAGATCTTCACCTAGTTTTTCCTGATTTTTGCCCAGATCCTCAAGAACGCTCGTCGTCTTCATCAGATCCTCTAATCGTTTCCAGATTTCACGCATCCTCCATCTTCGTCCAGAAGCTTCAAGATCTCCAAAGCTTCACATGTTCATCATAGCGTTCTTAGAACGTCAACTGCTTCATCAAAATTCTCCAGACCGTCATCCAAGAACCGTCAAGACCTTCATCACGCTATCATCTTCCAAGTCGTTGGCATCAGGATTAACAAGGGAAGTACGTGGTTCTGATTTGTGGAAGTGTTCTGAAACGGAGTTGAGACGGAGGAAAGGTCACCAGCGGCGAGTCTGTATAGAAGGAATTAAGGTTTCTGTGAAGTTTTGGGAGAAGGAGGATGGAAGGGGAAATGTTGTGGACTGGGTCGGTGGGCTGAGCCCTTAAGCCCAATTGCAGTTTTGGACTCGTATCCCTCCGTTTCATCCATTCACCCTCATTCCTTTTTTTTCTTTTTTCTTGGCTGGTGATCTCCTTCTGTTGGGCTGGGCCCAATTGCCAGTTCCTAGCTGCGCACCCCCCTTTTTTCTTTATTATTGTTTTGTTTTTGCTGGGTTGGGCCCAATTGTATTGTATTACTAGCATACTCTCCAGACTACTGATACACCCCCCCTGCTGTATTTTTTTTATATCTTTGTATTTTGCTATTTTCTTTAGATATTTTTTTCTTAGAATTTTATAGAGAATATATTGAATATAGAAATAGTATATTAGATTTTATATTCTAGTTTTTAGGATATATAAATTGTTACATAGCATTTTGATATTTTCTTTAGAATGTTTTCTATTAGAAATTAATTGTCGTATTTTAGGAGTAGCATATTATTTCCATTTGGTAGTGGATTTCTCTCCTATTTTCTCATTTCTTATCCGATTGCTCTGATTTTATTTTTGGCTGGCCGTGTGACATGATTCAATTGGAGAATGATTTTCGATATCATTTCTCTATCTTGTCTTTGACACAGATATCAATACGCTACCTCTTAGAGTTCGATTTCTCGTATAAGTCGAACCATGACGGTCTATGCGTTACATTGGTACTGATTCGAGCGTCCTCATCAAGGATCCAGAGAGGAGAAGATTGGAATGGAGCTTGCGTACATGTCAGAAGCCAACGGAGCCGCTTCGTTCAACATCGTCTCTCTTATTCAAGTTTTCGTGAAACCGTCGAGTGTTGCGAGTTGTATCGTTAGATACGTAGGAAATGATAGTTGAGGAGTTTCTTCTCAATCGTCTAGGATGTCTAGTATGGTAACCTTTGGTTGACATACGACGCATTCGCTCCTACGTATTAGGTTCTTGCGTGTGTGTCCCGAGTTCCTTCCCGTTTAGGCGTAGGCCTGCTTCCTCTTTGTTCTCGCCCCCGTGCGATCGAAAGCCTTTTCTCTCGCGTTTAGGCGATTGAGACCCCTTCTCTTGCCCCTGTGCAATCGAGACTCGTTTTCCCGCCAAACTACGTTTGCTCTGATCTCTCGTACCAGACGAGAGTACGTAGGCATAGCATGCGATATCCTAGCGAGCTACCTTTTTCCCTTTCCCCTGTTTCCCTTTTTCCTGTAGTTAGCTGAACTACAGCTGCTCTGATTTCTCGTACCAGACGAGAATATGTAGGCATAGGATACGATATCCTAGGGAGCACACTAAAAACTAACTTCTCTATTCTCTTGCTTCCGTGTGTTGCACCCCAAAATTTGCTCAACCTTTTCTTGCCTGATTTATGTTTCATTGCATTTCATTTGCATAGTCATATCGTGTACATAGTTCAATCATTGGCATATTACAGCATAGCATGTATCCAACAAGGGATCAAGGGTGTCTATCAAGAGAAGAGCCTAACAAGAGGTCTTATCCAAGTTTGAGAGATCATCCAAGCCATCAAGAAATGATTTGAAGTCTTGAGAAGTTTGAGTGCCTACATGTGGGTTTTGCTCCTATATTGAGGAATGTTGAGAATTATCAGTGGGATGTGAAACATGGAATGTGAACTTGAGGTGTGGATGGATCTCATGGGATGTCTAGAGGGCCTTATTGAAGCTAAGACAAGTCATTGGTTCAAGTATGAGAGCCACAGTTGAGGTGCAGCCAACTAGGGTTTCATCTGGGCCAACCCTAATTCAATTGAGTAATTGGAGAGCATCAAAACCTACCTTGAGGTCATGGAATTCATTGATTGGTATGTTGATACATGTGTGGTGTTGTGCCAAGGTTAAGCAAAGAAAGATCAAGAATGTGGGATGTTGCTAAATTAGGGTTTTAGTGTAAAATCCCCAATTTAGTGCCTAACTTCAAAGCCACATAATTCAAAATACAAGTTTCAAATGGATATTTGGCCAACATGAAACTTGTAGAGCTTCTCAATACCTTTAATTTGAGTACTAGAAGTCTTCAATAAGATTTGTAGAACTCAAGTTATGGTCTTTGCAAATTACAGGTCACCAGAGGACTCTAAAATTTATTTATGAAAGTCACTTGACTTCCAAGCAACTTTTTCCCTTCAAGGAGTTCTCAAATGGATTATTTGCCAACATAAGAGTTGTATATCTTGATCTTAGCTTTCCATAGAGTACTAGAAGTCCTCAAGAGGATTTGTAGAACTCAAGTTATGATCTTGGCAATCCAGGGGTATTTAGGGCATTGGTGATTATAGGTCATTTTCAAGAATGTGCCCAAATCTCCATCTTCCACTCCTCAAATGGAAAATTGTTCAACATGAAATGTGCTTAGAATGATGTTTTTAGGTCAGATGTGAAGTCATGGTGGGTTGAATGAGCTTGTATCACAAAGTTGCTAAAAATGGCTTAAAAAGGAAGAATTTAAAGGCTAAAAATGGAATTTCATGATTTATGGCCAAAACAAGTCCATGTGATATACCATTTTGATCAGAAAATGTATTTTGAGATTGATGGAAATATTACATTTTGCAAATGAGGCCATTTTCAAGCACTTTCCTTTGGTTTCTTAAGATTGAAGAAACATAACCATCGAATGCCCTAAGATCAAATGCAAGGGAGTTACCATTCCAATTCAGTTCTAAATACCATGAGGAGAGAAATTCAAAGGAGAGGGTGAGCTGAAACAGAGCAAGGCATGGTTTTGGCATGTGATATTTTCAAAGGGGATGAGAAATTGAATTTCTCATTTGAGCTGTTCCAGATCTTTCTAGATCTTTCCAACATGTTCTATATATACATTGTAACTGATTCAGTTGGGTTTTTGGCGAAGAATTGCAGAGAATCGTGATCAAGCAACTTGAATTTTCTTCATTGCATCAAAATTCGTTTTCAAGGATTGGAGTGGTTTCAAGCCAAACCAATGCATACAGAAGCTTCAAAGTGATTGTGTGAAGGAATCTGGAAAGAATTGAAGCTTAATTTGAAGCCAAGACCACTATGTTCATCTGTTTTTTACAGGTTCGCAACTTTAAACCTATAGCATAATTTAGGTGAATTAGATTAGCATTTGATGCATGGATAGGTTATAGATGATGCTTAGATGGATTATGGTAGGAAAATTTGATGATTAGAGACAAAACCTTAGGCATTGCAATTTCTGTTAGAGCTTGGTTATCACGATTCTTGGAGGAGTAATGGTGTTTAGATGATCATAATTGATCAGTGTAACGTGTAGTTTACATTAGTACCTTTAATTTCAAGATTCGTGATAGTTGAGTTTGGAGTGTGATCTGAGCTTGCTATCGGTTTTGGAGTTGTGATGTGAATCAATGGAAATGGAGGTTGTAATTAGACTCAGGGTGAGGAAACGAGCAAGATTGAGTGTTTAGGTTTCATGTTTGGTGCGTTTTTGTGATATTGGAAATTGGGGATGACAGTGGCGCAAGCTCCGGCCACCGTCCTGAGAATCTCCCTCTCATATTTGAATTTTGGGGAAGATGATGATTTCACCATTAGATCTGGTTTTGACCATTGACTCAGACTTAATCCAAGGGTCACGCTTGCATTTCAATTTGTGAGAAGAGTTGAGATGGAGACCAAAACTCTGCGTTTCATTTAATTTGTTGGATGGGCCTAACATTTGAATTGCTAGCCACACCCTCCTCCTGGCCCATGAGTGAATATACACACGAATTACTTGCTATTTGCCACACGATTTTTCCAATTTCCCTTTAATTTCTGAATTGTTTTAATATGTGGTTTGGGCTTAAGGTTCGCTTGCTAACCACACCCCTATTCTGGGCCCATTCTGGAAAACAACTGAATCCAATTGCTATTTGTCACGCACTGTTATTAATTTTCTTTAATTTCCTTTATTTTCATGTTTTGCATATAGTTAGAAAATAAATCATAAAAAATAGGAAAATAAACATTTTTAGGCCAGGATTTTTTTCCCTGACTCTTTAGAGAGTCCAGAATTTTAGGAAATTAAGAGATTAATGATTCATGTATTTTAGAATTTAATTTCATTTTTTATAGTTTAATTGCTTTTATTTTGAATTTGGTTGATACATGATTTTTTTTATTTTATTGTGACTGATTGGTGTATAGTTTTGAGTTGATTCTTGCTGGATTGATTAGACTAGGGAAGCATGTACCCTTAGGAATTTTATCATATTTTGTGAATACATTTTAGGCCAGTTTGAGTGGTGAACATAAGGGGTGTTAGATTTAGGGTTTCAATACAACTATCTTTAGTTTAGAGCATAGTTTGAGGACTTAGTGATTGATTTAGGTCCTGGGATTTATATGGGATAATGGGTATAGGTCTAGGTTCCCTTAGAAATTTAATTAGGATTTTATGATTCCATTTAGCATTTTATTTGGATTTTACAACTTGTGTGTTGTTTGTGGTTTTCTCCCTTTGAGTGTTTGGCTTGTTCAACTTGGTTAGCTATTTTTGCTTTGGCTTTTGGCTTGGTTTCTTCTTGGTGGAGCTGTGGGAAGCATTGAAGCTGCTTTGGAGAGCTTGAAGGAGCTTGGAGTTGAAGATTTCTCATCTGGTGGAATGCTTGTCTGGAGCTTAAGGAATTAGGATATGTAGGGAGAGCATTAGAATAGTTTTGTTTCTTCTTTCAAACTTAGAGAGCTTCTTGTGCCTCTATTCAATCCTATGACACAAGGTCCTCCCAAAGAAGTTCCATCTCTCCTTAGGAGGGATGTAGAGCATGTTTTGGTTGAGTAGAACCTTGAGGATATCTTTCAATTATCATGTTAAGATCTTAGTGGTTTCCTTGGGTAGCCATTAAGCCTTTTTAACATTATAACCTGATCTTGTTGAATGACTCCCTTGGAGGTGCTTGTTGAAGCTTGGTAAAGATAAAGTTTGAAGCTTATTGAAGTTGTCTGCTTGTTGAAGTTGTTTACTGATTGACGTTTGCTGGTTTAAACTGGTTGCTTGTTGAAGTTTGAAGCTTGTGGAAGCATGGTGCTTGTGGAAGATTGAGGGTGTGGTGGAGCTTGAAGATAGGAGCTATTCATAAAGATGAAGGTTGTTGCTGTCAACTTTTTGCTGTTTAACCAACTGTTGCTGTCAGAGCTGCTGCTTGTGCTGTCAACTGTGGGAGTTTGATGCTGCTGCTTGGGTTGCCTCCTCTGTTTTATTTTGGTTTTTCTGTATTGTTTGTTGGCTTGTACAGCTTGCCCCTTAAGGTTTGAAGTGAACGTTGATTCACTTTGCCTATTGTTTTCCCAGGCTCGAGGTTGAGCAGGACTCCCTTGCCTCGCTTGTATTGTTGCATTGCATGCATTTTACTGTACTTGCTTGCTTTCTTTTCTGTTTATCCCCTAGGATCTCTGATTTCCTCTGTGCAGGAGATAATTATGACAGACATTAGGATTCTTATCCATGCATGACAACATTAGGTTAGTTTTTTATTCCCTTTTCAACCCTAGGCTTTTTTAGAGCTTCTTTCTATTTTCCCATCTCAAAACAATTCAAAATACAGTAATAAGGATAACGCGTGCTGTACGCCACGAGCCTTAAGCAATTTGAGAAAAGGTCGCTGGAGGGTCACTCTTCAGTAATCTGACTGCTTAGTATGGTACCCTTAGGGTGACATGCGACGGAGTCACTCTCGGATCACAAGTCTTTAGTGCAGTACGTCAGAGATTGCACACAAACTAAAAAAACACTTCTTTCGTAAAAGATTCAAAACAAACATCAAAGTGTCATTTTTGTCCGCTTGGACTCTTAATCAAGAAAAACCCTTTCATAAGGTAATAAAAAACAGTCAGACAAGCTTGTGTCTTCCGTAGCCTGAACTACGTTTGCTCTGATCTTTCATGTTATATGAAAGTACGTAGGCATAGGATGTCGTATCCTAGCGAGCAACCTTCCCCTCCTTTCCCGTAGGTAGGCGAACTACGTTGACTCTGATTTCTCGTTCCAGACGGGAATACGTAGGCATCAAGTGCGATACTTTGCCGAGTCATTTTCTTTTCTTTTTAACCCAGACCTGTAGAGTAGATAGAATAATAATCCGTACTAGAAAACAAGCGTGGATCCCGTCGAGTATGGCGGACGTGAAGGGTGTTAATACCTTCCCCTTGCGTAATCGACTCCCGAATCCAGGATTTGGTTGCGATGACCATTCCTTTCCCGTTTTGCGTTAGATTTACTCTGAGCGTTTCCTTTCCCTTCGTTGGGATAAATAACGCACGGTGGCGACTCTTCTGTCATAGCCGGCGCCAATTTTCGCAGTAGGCTGGCGACTCTGCTGGGGAACTCCAACGGTTCCCTATGCGAGTCAATCCTAGCGCTTGTTTTCTCGTCGTCGGTTTTGTATGGATTTACATTTCTTCCTTTACTTTCTGCATTTTATTGTCAGCTTTATATTGTTATTGTTGTTGTGGGGAGGGGGTCAGATTAAGAGATAAGTCGGACCTGGGCTTGAGTGCACCTAGAATTAGTTGTGGAAAGTAGTGGGCGCGTGCATGCTTTGCATGTACTAGTGTCCCACAAAATCCGCGCTCAGATGAGGTTCTTCTGGTTGACTTCTTTTTCGACCCTTTGGGTTGAGGGGGTTGTTGGTTAGTTGGATTGTCGACTCTGGGGACCGATCAATTGGAAGTTGGCTAAGTGAGGCCTCTTCAGGACATGATGATGCCACACCTTCTAGGTATCGTATCATCAGTCTTGAAAGTCTATGACGCCGACGACCGCATAGGATGCCGTACCTTGTGTCAGTTGATAGGACACCTACCTGTGAGAGGGATTGGGACATGCAGGAAACTTGACCTCCAGACTACCCGATTTTCTTAATATTGGATCAGTATGTGTGGTTACTTGGGGTTCTTCATCAGGACAGTGTTATAGGTCTGTTGAGACCAGGTTGGAGCTTTGCTATAGGTCTGTTAAGATCAAAGTGGAGCTCTGTTATGGGGCTGTTGAGACCAGGGTTGAGTAGTATTGTGGGTCTGTTGAGACAGATATTGTGGATGGATCTCTTCAGCAATATATCACTTGATCCCTGTTGCATGTTTGCATATTGCATTATTTCATACTCATTTTTAAAAACACTAACGTGTGTCTGTGCTGCAGGTGCATTTCATACTCTCTGATTCTAGTTGCCCGGATTTCTGTCTGCTGCTATTATGGATACTTTGAAGAAGACTGTGGCATACAAGTTGCCTACTCCAAATGTTTCTCCTTTTCTTGGGTTGATGTCTTTAGCTGATGATGATGTGCAAAGAAGCTTCAGGAAGAGTTATGGGAAACTGCTTAGGTTGGTTTGCAAGCCATCCACGTATGATCTGAGCGGAGTGTACACGCTTATGCAGTTTTATGATCCCCCGCTAAGGTGTTTTACTTTCCCTGACTTCATTCTGGCTCCAACCATGGAGGAATATGCTGAGATCTTGGAGTTAACCATTCAGAACAGGGTACCCTTCATTCATATGGGCGCTGAGCCCAAGCTGGAGGATTTGGCTGTCGCTTTGCATTTAGACTCCTCAGAGTTACTGTTAACCTCGTGGAATGGAGTTTCTGGTTTCTCTCTTAAGTTCTTGGTTGGGAAAGCACAAGAGTATGCCAAGAGTGGCTGTTGGGTTATGTTTAATGGTATCCTTTCTTTGTGTATATATGGCATCGTATTGTTCCCTAGCATGCATGACTTCGTTGATTTGGATGCATTCCATATATTTGCTTCAGGCAATCCTGTGCCTACACTGATCGGAGACTTCTATCACTTTCTGCATTATAAGAGCGAGAACAGGAGGGGCAAGAACGTCTCTTGTTGTGTGCCTTTGTTGTATATGTGGTTTGATAGTCACTTGCCCAAGAAGGGTACCTTTGCTGAGTCTGCAGCTACGGTGGAATGCGCTGAGTGTCTGATGAGGCTTTCTTCAGAAGAGGTTGTCTGGTTTGATAGGGATTTACTGGGATCTGAGATTATCTACAGCTGTGTCGGGTATCCTAACGTTCCTCTGATTGGGAGGAAAGGGTGCATTAACTACAATCCGTCATTGTTGATCAGGAAATTCGGTTATGCTTTGAGAAGCCCGCCAAAAGATGAAGAAGTGCAGGAATCTCTGTACTTCACGGGTGTACTGAGTGGAGAATTGTTGTCCAAGATTCGGCTTGCTTGGAAGAACATCCGCAAGAAAGGGAAGCCATTGTTGGGTAAGAATGATTGTCAAGCCTATGCTTCGTATAAGGGCTGGATCCAGGATAGGGCAAAGCAGGCGTTGATGTCGTTCCCTGCAGTATTACTTCTTGCTCCCCTCGTGGTTGAGGAGCCAACTATTGTGTCTATTGAGAGATATGAGCAGGTTGTGAAGGAGAAAGAAGAGCTGATCAAAGCCAATGAGAAGTTGGAAGAAGAGCTAGTGCAACTCAGGAACGAAAGGAATGAAGCCGTATATTCCTTCAAGCAGCAAACAAAGTTGGTGAACCAGTTAGGTGCAGAACTGACTGAACAACGAAAGAAGCGTGAACGTTTGGGGATAGATTTCAAGAGCTCTCACGACATGCTGGAGTCCAAGAAGAAAGCACTTGATGTAGCCTACCGAGAGATCTCTACATTCAACAAAACCTGGAATGCTACACTGACCAGTAATAAAGAAAGAGAAGACAAACTGAAGTGGCAGATCTCTAAACTGGAAGATCAGTTGAAAGCTAGCCAGAAAAAGTTTGAAGAAGATGTTATGCGGAGATACGACGTTCAGAATTCGTTGAATAAAGTTGTCAAGCGTAAGAAAGAGTCTGCATCCTAGAAACGAAAGCTGTAGGATTGCCTTGGAGAAGGTGTTTGGGAGGAATCCATTGGGGATCTCCAACGTGTTATCAGACAAAGAGACTCGCTCGTTGAAGGGTTGCTTTCCCATCCGGGTCATCCCAAGACTAAGAGATTGTTAGAGGAGTATCGGGCATATGGACGCACTTGATTACCTTATGTACTATTGTATATGCTTTGCATTGTGCTGGCCATCACCAGTATTGTTGGTCGAGGTCATGCCTTCTCGTTATTGTACCCTCAATGATATTGTATTTCTGCCTTGTCGGGCTTTTCAGCAATATATGAGATGTTTTTCTCTGTACATGAAGCCGAGCTTCTTATCACTATCACTGCACTAGCACTTTGGCACTAGAATCAGGGGTTGATCTCCCTAACGCACAGACACATATTGCATCTGCATAATCATTTTTTGCATTGCCAGTTACTTGTTGAATCTGTATCTTATTTCCTGCATCTCACAGGTTTTTCAGGATTGACGAACAAAGAGTCCACCACTATTCAACCAGAAACAACTGCAAGAAGATAATGGATCAAGTTCAGGTCGAGATGCAGGAAATCCGCGAGAAGTTGACTCTGTTCATGCAGGCTATGGAGAGCATGGCCAAGGGCCAGGAGAATCTTCAGACCTTGGTGCAGCTGCTGCTGACGCGGGCAAACGGAAATGGCAACACTGACCACATTTCTGTTGAAACTCCTCGCCGGGAGGATGAGATACCGACAGTTGTTACTCCACCTGTTGTGACTGTCAACGGAAACACGGTTACTGGTGCAGGTGCTGGCGCTGGTAATGGTAATACTGGAAATGGTGGTGATGGGCATGTTGTTAACAACAAGGGAAACACTGTGGATGCCGATCAAGGATTCGTTGACAATGTTGGCTTTGGAAACAATGGGTATGGGAATGTCAATCAGGACGGGAACTTCGGGTTCAACAATCAAGGCTTTGGTAACGATGGTTACGACAACAATCAGGGGTATGGCTATGGTAATGGGGGATTCGGTAATGTGAACGGCGTTGGAGCATTTCCTTTCAACAACGGTTTCGGACCAGCTGGGGTCAATCTAGGGTTCGGCAACCGAGGACAGGGTCCTGTGTTCAATCAGTAAGGATTTGGCCGTAACATGGGTTACGATGGGTATGGCAATGGCTGGAAGGTGGATCAATAGGAGGACGCTTTTTCGGGAAGGGGTGTGGGACCTGAAGGCCCTATTGACCCTGTTCAGAGGATCAGGATGCTAGAAGAGCAGATGAAAGGTGTGGTTGATCAGAACATCGCTGGGTTAGACATGACTACTATGGGGTTGGTACCAGGGCTGAGGGTGCCATTGAAGTTCAAGGCTCCAACATTCGACAAATAAAAAGGAGATACCTGCCCAACGGTCCATGTACGTTCGTATTATAGAAGGATGTCTGCATATTCCAATGATGAAAGGATGCTCATGCATTTCTTTCAAGACAGCTTATCGGGACTATCATTGGAGTGGTACATGGGATTGGAGCCCACTCAGATTAGAAGCTGGAAGCAGTTGGCTGATGCTTTCATTATGCATTATAAATATAATAGCGATTTGGTGCCAAACCGAGTTCAGTTGCAGAGTCTGTCGCAGAAAAATGGTGAAAGTTTCAAAGAGTATACGCAGCGGTGGCGCGATATGGCAGCTCGGGTGCACCCTCCTTTGGTTGAAAGGGAGATGAATGACATGTTTGTGGGGACATTTACAAGAATGTAATATGATAAATTGCTCAATGTTTCGATGGGTAGCTTCTCCGATATGATCCTTATGGGAGAAAAGATCGAGAATGGAATTAAAATTGGGAAGATTCAGGCAGGTGAATCTACTCCAGCTGGGGGTGCGAGAAAAGCGTTCGGCGGAAGACGACTCGGTGATACAAGCACTGTATTCGGTGGCAGAGGCCGGGGCAGAGGTAGAAATCAGTACAGTCAACCGCAACAAATAGCCAGTGTTACTATTCCGATTCCTCAACAACAACAGCAGCAGCAACAACCACCGCAACAGCAAAGGCAGAATCAGGGTCAGAGAAGGTTTCAGAATGCAAAGCCGAAGAGGGTATTTGATAAGCCTCCGTCGACATATGCAGAACACCTTCAGACATTGCTGGGGTTGAATTTGGTTGAGAAAAGAACTTTGGAACCGCCTCCAGGACCGGTACTTCCTTATGGGTACGACGCTAGTAAGCACTGCGAATTCCATTTCGGGGCGCCCGGACATGATGTAGAATCTTGTCATGCTTTCAAGCATAAAGTTCAAGACTTGTTGGACAGTAGAGCCATCAATTTTGGCCAAGCGGGGCCTAATATTGTACAACAGCCTATGCCTAATCATGGGGCAAATGCCATCTTAACAGAAGAAAAATTGAACTTGGTGATGGATGTTAACGAACTTAAGACACCATTGAGTGAAGTGAAAAGTAGGTTGCTCAGAGGGGGAGTATTGCTAGGTTGTGATGAATACTGCTTAGAGTTTTGGACCCAGCCCGAGGGTTGTACTGATTTGAAGCAGGGCATTCAGGCCATGATCGACGAAGGGACCTTGCAATTTGATCGAACTGCGGTTGAGAAGCCTGTGGAGGCATTATGTGGTAAACAGAATGATATTGCGACGGTAACGATCCCGAAGAAGAATATAACGATAACGGCGCTCGCCCAGCGACCAACTATTACGATTACCAAAGCAGGGCATGTTCCCTTCGAGAGTACGAAAGTTGACCCGTGGACCTACGGATTAGAAGCGTATTGCAACGGTGAAAAGATTGTGATGAATATTCATCCAGCTAGGGCTGTTGATAATGTCGTTCGAACGAGAGGCATGACCCGTAGCGGAAGGATCTTTACCTCACTTGAAATAGAAGCAGAGAGGTTGGCCAAAGGCAAAGCCAAAGTAAATGAAAGCGGGCCTACCCAGTCGAAAGAAAAGGATACGTCGCTCAAGGACGTAGAGGAGTTCATGAGACTAATTCGTAAAAGCGACTACAAAATTGTTGAACACCTACAGCAGACGCCATCGAAGATTTCTATCTTGTCGTTGTTGTTATGTTCAGAAGCCCACAGGAACGCCTTGCTGAAGATACTGGATACGTCATTCGTACCCCAAGAAGTTTCTGTAAATCAATTAGAGGGGGTAATGGCACATGTCAATGCTGGACATAGCCTGGGTTTCACAGATTTTGACCTAACGCCCAGGGGTCGGGAGTACAACATGGCTTTGCACATATCAGTGGAATGCCGGGGCACCGTAATGTCGCGTGTATTGGTGGATACTGGATCGTCGTTGAACGTATTGCCAAAGAAAGCCATGATGAAATTGGACGTACGGGGAATTATCTGCACGTCCAGCGATTTGGTTGTGAGGGCGTTTGACGGGACGAAAAGATCAGTGTTTGAGTCAATAACATTACCGCTTCAGGTGGGGCCGGAAAGTTTTGATACCGAATTCTACATCATGGATATCCATCCAGCTTATAGCTGCCTTCTGGGGCGCCCATGGATCCATGCGGCAGGGGCCATAACGTCCACATTGCATCAGAAGCTGAAGTATATGGTGGGTGATAGTGTTGTTACCGTTTGCGGGGAGGAGGATATTTTGGTCAGTCACCTGTCATCATTCAGATATGTGGAGGTCGACGGAGAAATACACGAGACACCTTGTCAAGCCTTCGAAGGGTTGCGGATTAAAGACAAAGCTCAGGGTCCCATCAAAATGTCAGACGTGGCAGTGTCATCCTACAAGGAGGCTCAGGCTTTAGTGCAGACTGGTGAGACTAAAGGCTGGGGGCAGGTACTGGAGATTCCCGTGAAGAATGACAAGTTTAGGCTAGGGTATCGACCGATGTCGTCAGCGTCATCTTCAGGAGCGCCCAGATTCAAGGGACCGATAACGATTACACCAAGCGGGGTGTGCTTTGAGACTATCAACGCTATTTCCGATGCAGAAGACGGGGATAACGACTGCGATATAGACGCGTGGATCAATCCAAGCGTGCCAGGACAAAGTCTCTGCAACTGGTCCATCCGGGAAACTGTCCCAGTGACTTTTAAACAGTAATGATTTGTTTTACCAATTGTTGAATAATCCTATGTCCTACCCGGGGCATAGTGATGTTACATTATGGCTACTTGATTATATGTATTGCACTGTTTTAATCATGAAATAAAGGCGTTTTTCATATTCAAATGTTGTGATCCCTGTTTTTCTTGTTTTTACTTTAACAATAAATGGCAGCGTGGTTATTTGCTTTGTTTGCGTGTTGAAGCGTTTAACCATTTCCTTTGCAGGACTAATATTTCAGATGACATCTCCTACGAACTGCCTATGACTCGTTTCGACTTCGAGCACCCGGTATTCCAAGCAGAGGAAGAGATTGTTGAGGACATCGACCTGCCAGAGGAGCTGACTCGTTTGTTGAAACAGGAAGAGAGAATTATTCTGCCTCATCAGGAGGAAATTGAGATTATCAACTTAGTTGTGAGAAATATCCGTATAGGGGCTGCGCTGCAGAGCGACGTTAAGCAAAGGCTGCGTGAGATACTGCGAGAGTATGGGGATATATTTGCTTGGTCGTACGAGGATATGCCTGGGTTGGATACGGACATGGTTGTGCACCGTCTGCCATTGCGAGAGGAATGTCTGCCTGTTAAGCAAAAACTCAGAAGAACCAGGCCAGACATGGCTGTAAAAATCAAGGAGGAAGTGCAAAAACAATGGGATGCTGGTTTCTTAGCTGTTACAACGTATCCGTCGTGGGTCGCTAATATAGTACCAGTGCCGAAGAAAGACGGTAAAGTGCGAATGTGTGTAGACTACCGTGATCTGAATAGGACGAGCCCGAAAGACGACTTTCCACTTCCTCATATTGATGTGCTGGTTGATAACACTGCTCAGTTCTCCGTATTCTCCTTCATGGATGGCTTCTCAGGCTATAATCAGATCAAAATGGCACCAAAAGACATGGAGAAGACTACCTTCATTACTCCCTAGGGAACATTTTGCTACAAAGTGATGCCTTTCGGACTGAAGAACGCTGGGGCAACATATCAACGTGCTATGACGACTCTTTTTCATGACATGATGCACAAAGAGATCGAGGTTTATGTTGATGATATGATTGCCAAATCCCAGACGGAGGACGAGCATTTGGTTAATCTGCTGAAACTGTTCAAAAGACTTAGGAAGTTCATGTTGAGACTGAACCCTAACAAGTGCACCTTTGGGGTGAGATCGGGTAAACTGCTGGGGTTTATTGTGAGCGAAAAAGGAATAGAGGTTGATCCTGCGAAGATAAAAGCAATACAAGAAATGCTGACGCCTAAAACAGAAAAAGAAATGCGTGGATTTTTAGGGAGGTTGAACTACATCGCTCGGTTCATATCTTACCAAACTGCGACATGTGAGCCGTTATTCAAGTTGTTGAAAAAGGATCAGGTCTTGACCTGGAATGAAAATTGTCAAAAGGCGTTCGACAAGATAAAAGAATACTTGCAGGAACCTCCTGTTTTGATACCTTCGGTGGCCGGGAGACCTTTGATTATGTATTTGACGGTTCTTGAGGAAAGTATGGGTTGTGTTCTCGGTCAACACGATGAGACCGGACGTAAAGAGCATGTGATCTACTATTTGAGTAAGAAGTTTACCGACTATGAGTCCAGATACTCAATGCTCGAGAAGGCGTGTTGTGCGCTAGCCTGGGCCGCCAAACGTTTGAGGCAATACATGCTGAATCATACAACAATGCTAATTTCAAAGATGGATCCAATCAAATACGTGTTTGAGAAGCAAGCACTCTCCGGAAGAATTGCCCGATGGCAGATGGTGTTAACCGAATACGATATCCAATATGTCTCGCAAAAGGCTATTAAAGGTAGCGTTCTGTCAGAGTACCTTGCAGAGCAGCCGGTGGAGGACTACCAATCGATGGGGTTTGATTTTCCCGACGAGGATATCATGTACCTGAAAATGAAAGATTGTGAAGAACCGTTGTCGGACGAAGGACCAGAGTTGGGTTCCAAATGGCAGTTGATATTTGACGGAGCTGTAAATTCCTATGGTAGCGGAATAGGGGCAATTATCACCACTCCTCAGGGGTCGCACATCCCCTTTACTGCCCGATTGACTTTTCCCGTTACCAATAATGAGGCTGAATATGAGGCTTGCATCATGGGTCTGGAAGAAGCCATTGATTTGCGGATCAAACATCTGGATGTATACGGAGACTCAGCTCTAGTGGTGAACCAGATTAAAGGAGAATGGGAGACACGTCAGCCCAATTTGATACCATATATGAATTATGCAAGGAGATTGATTTAGGTCCTGGGATTTATATGGGATAATGGGTATAGGTCTAGGTTCCCTTAGAAAGTTAATTAGGATTTTATGATTCCATTTAGCATTTTATTTGGATTTTACAACTTGTGTGTTGTTTGTGGTTTTCTCCCTTTGAGTGTTTGGCTTGTTCAACTTGGTTAGCTATTTTTGCTTTGGCTTTTGGCTTGGTTTCTTCTTGGTGGTGTTGTGGGAAGCATTGAAGGTGCTTTGGAGAGCTTGAAGTTGAAGATTTCTCATCTGGTGGAATGCTTGTCTGGAGCTTAAGGAATTAGGATATGTAGGGAGAGCATTCGAATAGTTTTGTTTCTTCTTTCAAACATAGAGAGCTTCTTGTGCCTCTATTCAATCCTATGACACGAGGTCCTCCCAAAGAAGTTCCATCTCTCCTTAGGAGGGATGTAGAGCATGTGTTGGTTGAGTAGAACCTTGAGGATATCTTTCAATTATCATGTTAAGACCTTAGTGGTTTCCTTGGGTAGCCATTAAGACTTTTTAACATTATAACTTGATCTTGTTGAATGACTCCCTTGGAGGTGCTTGTTGAAGCTTGGTAAAGATAAAGTTTGAAGCTTATTGAAGTTGTCTGCTTGTTGAAGCTGTTTACTGATTGAAGTTTGCTGGTTTAAACTGGTTGCTTGTTGAAGTTTGAAGCTTGTGGAAGCATGGTGCTTGTGGAAGATTGAGGGTGTGGTGGAGCTTGAAGATAGGAGCTATTCATGAAGATGAAGGTTGCTGCTGTCAACTTTTTGCTATTTAACCAACTGTTGCTGTCAGAGCTGCTGCTTGTGCTATCAACTGTGGGAGTTTGATGTTGCTGCTTGGGCTGCCTCCTCTGTTTTATTTTGGTTTTTCTGTATAGTTTGTTGGCTTGTACAGCTTGCCCCCTTAAGTTTTGAAGTGAACGTTGATTCACTTTGCCTGTTGTTTTCCCAGGCTCGAGGTTGAGCAGGACTCCCTTGCCTCGCTTGTATTGCTGCATTGTGTCGCTTCCGCGAAAATAAGGTGCCGACAAAACAGAAGAGCCGCCACCTTTCATTATTTATCCCTCAGAATGGGAAAGGAAACAATCGGAAAAACCTGACGAAAAGGTATAAGACAAGGTCATCGCAACCATTGTCTGGGTTCGGGAGTCGGTTACGCAAGGGGAAGGTATTAGCACCCCTCACGTCCATCGTACTCGATGGGATTCGAGCTTGTTGTGTTTACTGGACGAGTTGGTTTATCTATATACCTATCAAGGTTGGCTTAAAAAGAAAAGAAAATGACTCGGCAAAGCGTCGCACTTCATGCCTACGTATTCTCATAAGAGAATGAGAAATCAGAGTCAACGTAGTTCGCCTAACTACGGGTTAAGGGGGAAGGCGGCTCGCCAATAGGTCAGTATTGTGCCTACGTACTCTCAACAGATATGAGAGATCAGAGCTTACGTAGTTCGGGATAACACGGATTACGGGAATTTAGATTCATCTGTTTTATCGAGTAGGGTTAACAAACAGTTCCAGCAGTTAGGGACAAAGCTTGTTTGCGGTAGAACTAGGAGTTAACGACACTCTTTTCTTCAGAAAAGCTTCCTTCGAATTACGGGCCCACGGGGCAAAAAGGTTTGAAGTTTGTTTGTTGTCTTTTACGAAAGAACTGTTGTTTATTGTGTTTGCAATTTCAACCGCACTAAAGACTATGACCTGAGATTGAATGCGTCGCATGTCACCCAAAGGGTACCATACTAAACATTCAGACTGTTGAAAAAAAACTCTCCAACAATCCTTTCTCAGATAGCTTAAGGCTCGTGACGTACGAAAGAAATCATTCATGATTACTGTATTTTAAGCTGTTTTGAGATGAGAAGAGAACAGGCTCAACTAAAGGGAGACTATCAAGTCCTAATGTTGGCATGCCAAGGATTCATCCTATGGTTGAGGTTTGAAACAGGGAACTCCTAGAAGTTATCATGCATAGGTTTCAACCTAAAGTTCTAATCATCACTTCCTTATCAAAAGAAGTGAGATTCCTAGGGGATCATGTCAATGATAAACAGAAACAGATAAAGCATCAGCTTAAACAGTAAACGGTAAACGACTGTAAAATGCATGCAATGCAAGTGAGGGACGAAATGTGTGTGGGGCAGCAGCCTCCACAAGCTCATCTCGACCTCAAGCCAAATATGAATAACTGCAATCATACATAGGAAATAACATGCTATCATGCAAAGATAAGATAACTACAATCATACAGAAGAAATAAAATGCTATCAAGCAAAATAAACCACATGGGCAAGGGAGCAGGGCTCTACCGAATACCCGCAAGCAAAGCCATACAGTAAAAATACAAGCAGAGGGAGCAACTCAACCTCTAGTGCAATCATGATCCTAGCTTACATCTATCTAGATATGAACTTATTCTAATGCATCAAGAAAGTCAAACAAGTCACATCAATACAGAAAAAAAAACAGACAAGAGAGAAAGCAGATCAACAACTCCCTCTATTCCAAGCCTCAGCTCTTCTGACAGAAATCCAGTCTTCAGACTTCAACCACCCTTCAAGGCTATCACTTTCAATAGCAAAGTATCAACTTGCCTCTCCAAGGTTTCAACACATCCAACATAAGTTTCAACTTATTCTCTTTTCCTCAAGCCTCAGCTCTACAGTCAATTCCACCCTCAGGCTTCACTCCTAACTGCAAGTACCAACTTGATTCCTTCAGGTTCTCAATGTCTCAATGCAAGTGTCAACTTATCCTTTATTCCTCAAGCCTCAGCTCTTCACTCAATCTCAATTGATTTTCTTCACAAGTATCAACTTGTTCTTCTTGCTTCAGCTCTCTTTGCTTCACCAGTATCAACTTGGTCTTCTTCATCTACAAGCTTCAGCTTCTCAGGGTAATCTTCAATCACATGGAAGTGTCAACTTCATCCTTCAATCTTCTTCAAGCAAGGAACTCCATCCTCTAATCAAGGGAGAAAGATGCATCTATCAAGAGCAAAGTTGGGATGATTGGTAACAGAGTGAAGACCAAAGGTCACCACTGAGCATCCTGTCATCAGAGAAAGGGACCCTCAAAGGTTCTACCAATTTGCAAAGAGCCACACATCCTACCAAAGGAGGGATGAGGCCTTTACAAGGGACCTTACATCATAGGGAAGAATGGAATTGATCAACATATTCCATGTTTATGAAGGAAGAGAACTATCTAAAAGCTCTGCCTACAAAACCCTAATCTTAACCTAATCAAAACTACACCACAAGAAGGGAAGATCTTCAAATCCAAGCCTCTTCAAGCAATCCAATGCATCTTCAACTTGCCTTCATCATCATCCATGAACAAGCAAAGCAAAAACCCTAATCTAAGGGAACTAAAGAAGTTAGTCTAGTTGAGTTAGTGCCTTAGAATCATCTAAAACTAGCACCTAAACTAAAATCAATCAAAAATAGCAAACTATCTTATAAATTTCTACAAAAATTCCTAAGGGATCCCAATTCAATTAAGAATGCCTCATACAAAAACCAGGGACTAAATCATCTATTAAGTCCTAAAATTGAGTCCTAAATCCAAAGGTATCAACCATAAACCCTAAAAATGGAGCTTCTAAAGGTTTCAACCTAAACTACCACCTATGTTCATCACAAGAATGTGGGAAAATTCTATGGGGAGCATGCATGTCTATGCTAACTACTCACAAAAAATCAAGATCAAAATCATCATCACATGATCACACAAAATTCCACAAAATCAAGTATCAAACATACTATTTTAATATCAATTAAAATGTAAAAATTCCCATAAAATCAAAAACTGCATGATATAATAATATTTTTTATCTAAAAAATACTATACTCAATCATGAATATAATGCAAAAAGAATGGGATTAATTGGATCATTTTTCAATTTATTATGAATTAATCAATAACCATGAATAAAAATGAAAAATAATAGAAAATCAAACAAAATAACAAATGCGTGGTGTGGATAGTAATGAAAATCAGTTCATATCCAAGACTGGGCCAGAAAGGGGGTGTGGGTAGCAGAGTTTCAACTAAGCCTAAAACTAGCTGATTAATGAAACGCTGCGTTTCATAATCAGAACTCCTCTTCACAAAATTCACGCACGCGTGGCCGTTGGATGGGGTCTTTGGTCCAAGTCAAACCCCAGATCCAATGGCAACCAACTCATCTTCTTCCTTTTGAATGTTGGAGGGAAAGAAGCCATGGAAGTTCAGAGCTTCAACTCCATCTTCCCCAAATCGTACTTCATCAATACTCCATCAAAACTCTCAAATGAATACACTAATCCACTCCATTTTTCACCCTGATTCTAACCCTAGCCTCAGAATTTATTGAATCATCCTCTAACCTAAAACACGATCAAGAATTAAAATTATGCTCAGACCTCAATTATCCCCATTCTTCAAATTGTTTGGTCTAAAACGTTCACCATGTTACACTGATCAGTTCTTGCTATAATACTCATATTATCTCTCAATATCCAGCATGTTCTTGATCCAAACAGAAATTGTGTCATCTCATTGATCATCACGAAATCCTCTCTAAGTTTCCAGAAACGATCTCCTAACCGCATACTATCAATCTAACCTAACAAATTAACTTAATTCTTCTTAAATTAAGGTGAGAGATGAAAGTTTCAAACCTGTGAATTCTTGAGTAACAGATGTAGCAATTCTTCAATTCAACCCTTCTAATGCTCTGGAATCATTCAATGTACCAAGTTCTTGCTTCTGTATGCAAGAGAATCGACTGCAAATGCTTGGAACTCCAAATCCGATAGTGACTTGCAGGTGCTGAAATTCAATTGCAAGAACACGATCCTTCAAGGCTTTGGCTATGGAATTGATCTGGAATCATTCAGTATCCTCCATAGAAGTTGTTGTGATCAAAAGAAAGATCAAAAATGGTGTAGAATGCAGAAACTGATTTCAATTTGCAATGAACAATGTGAAGTTGCAAACTCTCTTCTCTTAATCAATTCTCACCAACCTTTCACTTGAACCCCTTCCAATCAATATATAGATGATGTTGGACCTCTCTAGAATCTTCTGGAATCATCCAAGGAGATGTTGAATTTCTCATCTCATCCAAAATCTCATCTCATGCCATACTCACCCCAATTCTGGTTTCACTTGTTGCAGCAGCTTTCCATGACTCTAAAATCTCTCCAAATGAGATATTAGATGTGTTGCATGGCCTTGGAAGCTTGTGTATTGATCTCTCATGTGTTTTGCAAATGTTACTTAAGATGCAAGCAATTACTTTTCAAAGGAAGTCCACAAATTAGACCTCAAATCAAAATTGTGGCTTAACCAATGTTCTTAAAATTTTATTAAGAGTCAAAATGATATATTACACGCCTTGGTTTGGATGTGTAGATCAAAAATATCAATTTCCAACTTTATTTTATTTAACTTATACCCTTATTTTAGGTCATTTTTGCAACTTTGGGCTACAAGCACCTCCAACATCTCATGACCTCTTTACTAGCCTTAAAACATCATTTTGAACAAGTTTTATGTTTAACACTTTCCCATTTGAAGCTTGGAAATGGGAGTTATGGCCTTATGGTTGAAATGACCTGTAATCTCCAAATGACCAAAATACCCTTGACTTGTCAAAGCCATAACTTGAGTTTTACAAATGCTATCAAGGACTTCTAGTACTCTATAGAAAGCTAAGAGGATAAGGAACAACATTCATGTTGACCAAAAGTTCATAGGAATCATCCATCTAGGGCAAACGTTTCATGCAAGTTGGGTAACTTTCAAGCCCCCAAATTCACATACCTCAGATGACCTGTAACTTGTCAAAGTCATAACTTGAGTTCTACAAATCCTATCAAGGACTTCTAGTACTCTATAGAAATCTAAGCTCATGCTATACAACAATCATGTTGGGGGCAAGATGAGATGACAATCACATCTTGAGCTAAACTGCCTTGAAGATAGGGATCAAACCAGGGGATTTTACACTGTCAAGCCTTAGAAACCCTAGCTTGAAACTTCTCAAACTCTTTAATCATGAGGAGTTAACCTTGGAATCATCCTTATAACATCTCAATGTATCAATCCATGATCACATGGCCCTTGAATTAGGTCTCAACCTTGTCCAAATCATCATTTGACCTAGGGTTGACCCAATCAAACCCTAACTACACCACTCATGGCTGAGTCTTCTTAATCTTGCACAATGACCTGTCTAGGCCTCATGATGGCTTTCAAGACATCTCATAAGCTCTCTCAAGGCTTCAAGTCCACATTCCTGGCTTCAGAATCATCTGATGACTTCCCACAACTCTCAAGTTAGGAGACACACCTTCTTGGTTTCAACCACTCTCTCTGAGGATCTTTTAACTTCTCTGACAAGGATATCAACCCTTGAACACTTGAATAAGCTTCTTAGTTATCTTCATAGTCTTGCGTGATCCTTGATTGGTGATCATACCTCTTGATCTCCTGCACACATGTTAATGAAATGCAAATGATAATGCTAATTTGAATGTAATGAAACATAAGCTAGGTAAAGAAAAGTTGGGCAAATTTTGGGGTGCAACAGCTGCCCCTATTCAAACGGCTTGAACCTGACTGGGTGAGAAGCGAACGGCTCTCAACCCATCAAGGTGCGAGACGGTTGAATACCGACAAACCCAAAAATTTGCCAACTGCACAAGTACACGGTACTCTGGTGGGGACAAATCTTCGGAAACTGAAACATTAGCTACACGGCAACTAGCTGGGGAACTGGTCACACGGTAACCGGTAATACATGGTCGACCATGTCGTCGGGAATCAGGATTCCTCGGGACTCATCAGGTTAACCATCAGGTTAATCATGCCATCGGGCACTCAAAGAAATTTTCGGGCATCAGCCGAATCTCATCAGTAAGTCGGGAATAGAATTCTCGGTCAAACATGAACCAATTAGGGATATCCAAACTTCTACCAGCAGGCACTCCGCATCAGCTGGGAGAACTGCTTCGTTAATACGGTTGGACTTCAATCATCAAGTCTTTGAGGGAAGTTTCAACTTCGCTGTTCAGAAATCCGCTAGGGATGACGCATCTCCGCTGGGGATTCTGGAGAACTATCAAGTAACTCAGCTTCGGGGATCCATAAATCGTTCTGGGTGAGTCAACTCTGCTGAGGACATCAAGAATCATCTTGAACAAATAACTCGGCGGGGACTTCAAGAATCATCCTGGACTAATAACTCTGCTGGAGATTTCAGGAATCATCCTGAGCAAACATTCTGCCGGGGACTCTAAGCATCAACTTGAGCAACCCTCTCTAGCGAATTCACTGGGGATTTTAAGAATCAACTTAAGCAACCAACTCTGGCAACTTCACTGGGGTTTTAAGAGTCATCTTAAACAAGCGTCTTCGCTGGAGAATTCAAGAATCATCTTGGGCAAATGACTTTGCTGGGGAATTCAAGAATCATCTTGAGCAAGCGACTCTGCGGAGGAACACCTGCAAAACAAGAACGGTAACGACCTAGCTCATGTTTAGTATGCATATGCTGAGCCAATGGCGCAATGCTCCACACGGTGGAAATGCTACGCGTTTTTTGGGTAAGTGCTATGCAATCATGCAGAATGCTATGACCCCATCAGCAAAATATATGCCGAAGGGAAGATCTTCCCGTCAAGGAGAAAGAACCACTCTGGTGGGGGAAGGACTCATCCTGCCAAGGAGAAGAAGTCACGCCAATCTCAATTGGACTCCGCCTGGGGAAATGATCTTCAGTCGACTGCTGCAGGGGAATGAAGCTCTACGAGAACCTGGACCTGCTGCGGAAAGCGATGTCAATCGCAAAAATAAACTGCACGGTATTCGCAGCCAGAGCTTTCCTGGAGGTAACGACTCTGGCGGGGAAACGCAGCATCAGCTATCCCACACTCTACTGGGGAAAACCAATCATGGCCCGAACTACTTTCCAAGGACTCGGCTCCCTTGGGGGTTTGCAAACTCGGCTAGGGAAGAAGGAATCGTCCTGCATGCTAGGGAGAGTACGACTCTGTGGGGAATTTCAATTCTCCGGGAGACTTTAGTCTGGAACTACCAATTGCTGCACACTTCAGACTCAGCTGGGGATAGGACATTCCTTCAGGATACATCCGATTAGGGAGAGAATCTTCTCTACCTGGGGAGACATATCAATGCCTTACGATCTCACGTTCGGACTCTGCGGGGAGAGGCTGCTGAACTTTGCTGGAGAAGAAGGAATCATCCTGCTTGGGGATGCGCATGGCGTACTGTCTGGTATATGCTACACCTGCAACAACACAAACAAACAGACAAGACACCCTTCTCAAAGGGACCTATCAAGGTTATCATCTTGTGACAATGTTTAAGTAATTCATTGTTTCAACAATCAGTGGCGTAGGCCAGTAAGTTTATGTATGCGCATTTTGTCGAAAACATCAACGTTCTTTTTTTCGCAAACAAAATAGATAAATACTAAACAGACAAACAGAATTGCTGAATAGTATGCATTTTATTGATAACGAACCCCTGAATGGATAAAAATGTTTTACAATAGATGCGAGCTCCTAGAATGAGGAAGCCACGCAAAAATAAAATACAAATATACATCAGTATATACACAAATGTCGACAATGAGGCGTAGACGAACACCATGAGTTGATCTCTCTATGACCCACTCGACTTCAATACTTGTCCGACGCTTCAGCTTCAGAAGAGATTGATTCAGATAAACGGCCCTCAGGTCTTCCAAACCACTAAACAATGAAAGTCCACACGCGGAACGCAGTCATTTGCTTTTTCAAATCCCTAACTTTTGCCTGAATCGCCCTTCTGGGTTTTCGATTCACCGGGATACCCTTTTTTTCCAAAGTCGCCCATCCGGGTTTTCGACTTTGCAGGTGTACATTCTTTTCTTTTATATACCTAATTTTTGCTCGAACCTTTTTCCTTTTTCTGGTTCGCCGGGATGCCCCATTTTTTCCTGGATACTCTTTTTCTTTCCAGCGGGTCATTTTAAAGCAAAGTATTTTTTAACTGCGTCCGCGTTCACCGGGGATGCAAAATCTTCGCCATCCATCGTGGATAACAACAAGGCTCCTCCCGAAAAGACCTTGCTGACGATGTACGGACCTTCGTAATTAGGAGTCCACTTGCCCCGCTGATCGGAGTGTGGAGGAAGAATCTTCTTCAGGACGAGATCACCTGTCTGAAAGCTTCTAGGACGCACCTTCTTGTCATAAGCTTTCTTCATTCGGCTTTGGTACAGACGACCATGTGCAATCGATGCTAACCTCTTCTCGTCCATCCGGTTGAGTTGGTTTAGTTGGTTCTTAATCCATTCTGCCTCATCGAGTTTCACGTCAACCAAAACTCGCAAAGAAGGGATCTCCACTTCTAACGGTAGGTCATCTTCCATACCGTACACCAAGGAGAAAGGAGTTGCCCCGATTGACGTACGCACAGTCGTACGATAACCGTGCAGTGCGAACGGAAACATCTCGTTCCAATCTTTGTAGGTCACGACCATCTTCTGTACAATCTTCTTGATGTTCTTATTGGCCGCTTCAACGGCGCCATTCATCTTCGGCCGGTAAGGAGATGAGTTGTGGTGTTCAATCTTGAAACTCTGGCACAGCTCCTTCATCATCTTGTTATTTAGATTCGAACCATTATCAGTAATGATCCGCTCGGGAACTCCATAACGACAGATGATGTCCCTCTTTATGAATTTAGCCACCACCTGCTTGGTCACATTAGCATATGAGGCTGCCTCCACCCACTTGGTGAAGTAGTCGATAGCTACTAGAATGAAGCGATGACCATTAGATGCAGTGGGCTCGATCTTGCCTATCATGTCGATGCCCCACATGGAGAACGGCCACGGGGAGGACATGACATTCAAAGGGCACGGTGGCACATGAACTTTATCGGCATAAATCTGGCATTTATGACATCTCTTCGCGAATTTAAAGCAATCCGATTCCATCGTCAGCCAGTAATATCCTGCTCTCAGGATTTTTCTTGTCATAGCATGCCCTCCGGCGTGCGTACCGAATGTGCCTTCATGGACTTCTTCCATGAGCATACTCGCTTCTTTCTCATCTACAGATCTGAGTAGCACGAGATCATGGTTTCTCTTATACAAAACTCCATCAGGATTGAGATAAAAATTTCCAGACAGCCTCCTCAGAGTCTTCTTATCCTGGGTTGACGCTCCCGCAGGATACTCCTTAGTCATAAGGAAGGTCTGGATGTCATGGAACCATGGCTTGCCGTCGGAGGCTTCCTCAATCGCAAAGACGAATACAGGTCTATCAAGACGAGAAATGACAATTCTTGGAGCTTCATTCCAAAAATTGACTTTATACATCGAAGCCAATGTGGCTAAGGCATCAGCCATCTGGTTTTCAGCCCTGGGCACATGATGGAGTTCCACTCGATCAAAGAACGGAAGTAGCCTTCTGGCATAATTCATGTACGACACCAAATTCGATTGACGAGTCTCCCACTCCCCTTTAATCTGGTTGATCACAAGCGCCGAGTCACCATATACGTCTAGGTTCTTGATTCTCAAATCAATTGCTTCTTCTAGACCCATGATGCATGCTTCGTACTCCGCTTCATTATTGGTGACTGGAAACGTCAGTCTCGCAGTGAACGGGATGTGGGATCCGTGGGGAGTCGTGATGATCGCCCCGATGCCACTTCCATAAGAATTAACCGCCCCGTCAAATATCAATTTCCACTGGGATTTCCTGTCTGGACCCTCGTCGGGCAACGGCTCATCGCAATCCTTCGCTTTGAGAAACATGATATCCTCATCAGGGAATTCAAATTTCATCGGCTGATAATCCTCGATCGGCTGTTCGGCGAGGTATTCAAACAATACGCTCCCCTTGATGGCCTTCTGGGGAACGTACTGAATGTCATATTCCATCAACACCATTTGCCATCTGGCAATCCTGCCCGAAAGCGCTTGCTTCTCGAAGACGTACTTGATCGGATCCATCTTCGAAATTAGCATGGTTGTGTGATTGAGCATGTACTGTCCTAAATGTTTGGCAGCCCATGCTAGTGCACAACACGTTTTCTCCAGCATCGAGTAACGAGATTCACAATCTGTGAACTTTTTACTCTAGTAGTAAATGGCATGCTCCTTTCTGCCCGTCTCGTCGTGCTGATCGAGAACACACCCCATAATATTCTCAAGAACTGTCAAGTACATGATTAAGGGTCGTCCGGCCACTGGGGGTATCAAGATTGGAGGTTCTTGCAGGTACTGTTTTATCTTGTCGAGTGCCTTCTGGCAATCCTCGTTCCAGATAATCGCCTGATCTTTCTTTAGCAGTTTGAACATCGGTTCATACGTGGCCGTGAGCTGAGAAATAAACCTTGCAATGTAGTTTATTCTGCCCAGGAAACCACGAACTTCTTTTTCTGTTTTTGGCGCTGGCATTTCTTGTATTGCTTTTATCTTCGCAGGATGAACCTCAATGCCTCTTTCACTCACGATAAACCCCAGTAGCTTTCCGGACTGTACTCCGAAAGTACACTTGTTATGATTCAGCCTCAACCTGAACTTCCTAAGCCTCTCAAAAAGCTTCAGCAAATTGACCAGATGCCCCTCCTCCGTTTGGGACTTCGCAATCATGTCATCAACATAGACTTCAATCTCATGATGAATCATGTCATGAAACAAAGTAACCATTGCTCGTTGGTAAGTGGCCCCTGCATTCTTCAGACCGAAGGGCATTACCTTGTAGCCAAATGTTCCCCAAGGAGTGATAAACGTAGTTTTCTCCATGTCCTCCGGCGCCATCTTGATCTGATTGTAGCCGGAGAAGCCATCCATGAACAAAAATACGGAGAACTGAGCTGTATTGTCGACCAACACATCAATATTAGGAAGCGGGAAATCATCTTTAGGGCTCGCCCTATTCAAATCCCGATAATCGACGCACATTCGCACCTTACCGTCCTTCTTCGGTACAGGCACTATGTTGGCGACCCACGGAGGGTAAGTAGTGACCGCTAAGAAGCCAGCATCAAGCTGTTTCTTCACTTCTTCTTTGATCTTAACGGCCATATCTGGTCGCGTCCTCCTAAGCTTCTGCTTAACGGGAGGACAATCTTCTCGCAGCGGCAAGTGATGGACCACGATGTTAGTATCTAGTCCGGGCATATCTTCGTATGACCAAGCAAAGACGTCACTATACACTCTTAGCATCTCGACCAATCTTCGCTTGACATCGCTCTGTAATGCAGCCCCTATCCTGACGTTCCTGACAAGTTCTTCAGAACCCAAATTCACGATCTCGATCTCCTCTTCATGAGGCAGAATAACTTTCTCTTCTTGTTTCAACAAGCGGGCCAGCTCTTCGGGAGGGTCTTCATCTTCATCAATCTCTTCTTCGGCTTGATAGATCGGGCAATCGAAGTCGAAGTGAGTCGTAGAAGGTCCAGAGTCGATGTCATCTGTTATGTGGATCCTGCAATAACAAGGGTTAAGCTTAAAACAAGGATATGCAGGTTAGCACAAACCCCGTTGCCATTTTGTTGTTTTTCAAAACAAATATAAAACAGGAATAACAAAGATCACAATATTTGAATACGAAGAAATACGCCTTTTAATTTATTGATAAAATGCATGTACATAATCAAACAAGGCCCTGGCAATAAAACCTCTATGCCCCGGGTAGGACATAGGGTTGTATAATGATTGGAAAAGGTAAATCATTACTCTTTGTTTTTCATTTGGATGATATCCCTGACGGACCAGTTATTAAGGCTCTCGCCTGGCTTGCTTGGCTGGATCCAAGAGTCTAAGTCGCAGTCGCTATCTCCGCTGTCTTCAGACACTGCGTTGATGCTTTCAAATTTCACCCCGCCACTGGTAAACTGGATCGGCCCTTTACCTCGCGACGCATTGCTAGAAGAGGAGGCTTCAGTCGCAGGAGAATATCCCAACCCAAACTTGTCTTGCTTGTTAGGTATCTCTAAAATTCGCCCCCAGCCTGGGGTAGATCTGGCTTGGACGATGGCTCGGGTTTCCTTGAAGGAAGAGAGAGTCATCTCTGGCTTCTCAGTGACTACAGGAGCCACGTTCTTGACTTTAACAGCTTCGAACGCTTGGCATATGGTTTCGTGGATTTCCCCATCCATCTCAACATACTTGAAGGACGACAAATGGCTCACCATTATGTCTTCCTCGCCACAAACAGTCACGATGCTACCTCCGACAGCATACTTGAGCTTCTGGTGCAACGTGGAGGTCATGGCACCTGCGGAATGGATCCATGGTCGGCCTAAGAGATAGTTGTAGGCAGGCATGATGTCCATAATGTAAAAGACCGCGTCGAATGTTTCCGGACCAACTTGGATTGGCAACGTCACCTCCCTGAAAACATGGCGTTTGGTTCCATCGAACGCTTTCACAACCAGGTCACTGGGTGTGCAGATCACTCCGCGAGTATCTAACTTCATTAATGCCTTCTTCAGAAGAATATTGAGCGATGACCCTGTGTCTACCAACACGTGAGACATAATCGTTCCTCTGCACTCTATCGAGATGTGCAGGCCACTGTTGTGATTCCTCCCCTTCGGCGTCAGCTCTAGGTCAGTGAACCCCAACCCATTTCCAGCATTCACGTGGGCTACGACCTCTTCCAGCTGGTTTACCGATATTTCCTGTGGTACATATGCGGCGTTCAACACCTTCAGCAGCGCGTTGTGGTGTGCCTCAGAACACAGCAACAGATTCAGGATGGAAATTTTCGAGGGTGTCTGATGGTGATGATCCACGATCTTGTAGTCACTCTTTTTAATCAACCTCATAAATTCCTCTGCGTCTTTAACGAGTAAATCTTTTTCTACCCCGCAAGGGATCTCTTCAAAGACTTTACTTTTACCTTTATCAGTTGCATCAGCTCTGTCCGCTTTATCTGCCACGACCTCAGGTGGTACAAACACTCTTCCGCTGCGAGTGATTCCGCTAACGCCCGCTAGGTTCTCCACAGACGACCCAAATGGTTCTAGTTCCAACTTCCGTCCGTTGCAGTAGACCTCTGCCCCATAATGCCATGGGACAACATTAGTGCTTTCGAACGGTATTGGCCCAGCTTTGGTGATAGTAATCGTGGGCGGTCTAGGAGCAAAAATAGTTATCGTCCGGCGAGGGATGGTGATGGTGGCAACCTCATCATCTTGCTTCAGCACTACCTCTCCCGATCCACATTCGGCCCTCCGGCTAAACTGTAAAATCCCTTCAGTCATCAGACTTTGAATCCCCTCTATCAACTGTTCACATCCATCAGGACTTGTCGCACAGCCCATACACAGCTCTCCGCAACCTGGAAAGAAACCTCTTTTCATCAGCTTAGCCTTAATGAAGCTAAGCGGTGTCTTCAGATCTCTGACATCAGTCAACAAAATCCAAACTCTCATCTTCAATAATGGCGTTTACTCCACCTTCCCTATGATTCGGCATAGGGTTCTTCGTGACGTTTGGCACATTATCTGAGAAGTTGATGATCTTGGCGTCCACCATGTCTTGCACCTTGTGCTTGAAGGCTTTGCAGTTCTCTATTGTGTGGCCTGGTGCCCCTGAGTGAAACTCACAAGTTGCATTCGCGTCATAACCTGGCGGAGGTGCCCCTGTCAAGGGAGCCAGGGTTCTCTTCTGGATCAGCTGTAGCTGGAGCAGAGTCTGTAATAGTTGAGCGTAAGACATGGGCGGTGTCTCGAGGTGACGGCTTGATAGAGGTGCCCGATTCTGGTACTTCCTGTACCCTTGTTGATTCGGTTGCTGCTGCTGCTGCGGCTGCTGCTGCTGTGGCTGTTAGACTGCCGGGATAGTTATGTTGGCCACCTGTTAGTGAGGGCCTTTACCCTTCCTTCGAGCGTTGGTCACGACGCTCGTTTCTCCTTCCCTTCTTTTGCCACCATAAGGTTTCTTTCCGCCTCCTCCAGTTGAGGATGAATCACCTTGAATTTTCCCCAGTTTGATCCCATTTTCAATATGCTCACCCGTGATAATGAGATCTGAGAAGGTTCCAGACATACCGCCGACCAATTTCTCATAATAAACCCCTGGGAGGGTGGCTACAAACATTTGCACAAGCTCACGTTCAACCATCGGCGGCTGAACCCTGGCTGCCAATTCACGCCATCGCTGGGCGTATTCCTTAAACCCTTCGTTGTTCCTTTCCGACAGATTCTGCAGTTGGACTCGGTTCGGGGCCAAGTCACTGTTATATTGGTAGTGGTGCACGAATGCTTCAGCAAGGTCCTTCCATGTGCGCACACTGGTAGGTTCCAGACTCATGTACCATTCGAGGGATGGCCCGGACAAACTGTCCTGAAAGAAGTGCATCAGCAACTTCTCGTCCTCAGATTGAGCGGACATTTTTCTGTAATATGATCTCAGGTGGACGCGAGGGCAAGTGGCGCCCTTGTACTTTTCAAAGTCAGGTACCTTGAACTTGGGAGGTACTTTGAAATCAGCAATCAGTCCCAACTTGGACATATCAACGCCCAGGGTGTTCTGGTTCTCGATATTTCTCATCTTATCCTCAAGTGCCTTGAACCTTAGACGTGCTTCAGCAGTCAGCTCCCCTTCAACACCTCTCTGAGAGAACACATCGTCTTAACGGTCTTCTAACCACGGCTGAGGCCCGAACAGATTTCCAACACCCGCATTGCCGTTGCCCAGCCCAGCATTGACGTTAGCTTCAAAATTTCCATTACCGACGCCCGTCGTATTACCATTGAGTCCCATGTTAGCTATCACATTGCCGTTGGCACTTCCATTCCCCCCGGTCACGGGGACGCCATTCTGAGGAGTTTCAACTGGTGGAGGGGTAGGCACGGTCCCCCCATGGAGTACGCCATTGCTATCGACCCTTGAAATCAGAGGCTGAACCAAGGTCCTGAGCTGATCCTGGCCATTGGCGACCGCTTGCATTAGCTCCATGAAGCGGTCCATTCTTTCGCGGAGTTCCTGAACATCAGTTTGCACTTGCTCCATGATTCTGGTTTGATTTGCTCTGGTCGGATAGCGGTGGATATGTCTCTGATCAATCCTGAAACAACCTGTGAACACAAAAGGGTTAGGAAAAACGACAAAGTGCTCATTATGCAAATGCTTCATGCAAATGCAAACGTGTGTCTGTGTGTTAGGGAGATCTCCCCCGATCCTAGTGCCTGAGTGCCAGTGCTGATAATAAGAAGTCCGAGTCCAGTCATGGAAATAACATCTCATATATAAAGAAAGCCCATCAAGGCAGTACACAACATCAGTGAGTACAAGATGAATCACTAGCATGACCTCAGCCAACAAGCCTGGTGATGGTCAGCATCCAACAATGATCAACACAAAAGGAATACAAATAGTCAAGCACGGCCACGGGCGCAAAACTCTTCTAACAACTCCTTCGTTTCTGGATGACCCGGCCGAGTGAGTAACCCTTCGACGAGTAACTCTCTCTGCATAATGGTGTATTGAAGACCTTCGACCGAATCTTCCCATGCTCCTTCGCCGAAACAATCTTCTAACTTCCGCTTCTTGGACTCAAACATCAGTTTGCGCTCCTTCAGGTTAGCAAGAGCCTTGTTGAGCTGGCCTTCAGCGGTATATCTGCGAGCGGTTTCTTCATCAAACCTCTTCTCACTAGCCTTCACCTGGGCTTTCAGCTTGGAGATCTGTTGCATCAGCTTATCCTCCCGCTCTTTCCTGTTGGCTAGGGAGGCCTTCCAGTGCTGGTTAAACTTGGATATCCTCCGATACGCTTCGTCCAAGTGCTGCTTCTTCGTGGCCAGTACATCGTTGACAGCTTTGAAGTCTCGACCCATGCGCTCATGCTCAGCTATCTGCTTAGTCAGATCTGTCCCCAACTGGTTCACCAGCTCTGTTTGCCTCTTGAAGGAATGAACGGCTTTGTTTCTCTCGCTCCTGAGCTGAGCCAATTCTTTCTCCAATTCTTCATTTGCCCTCTTCAATTCATCTCTCTCAACTAACACCTGATTATGCTGCTGAATAGGCACGGTGGTAGGCTCTTCAATCACTGGAGGGCTTTCTGGCTTGGTAGGGGGAAACGGCATTCCTATAGCATCTGCTCTGGCTCTAATATAAGTCACATAGGGAGCGTAGGCTTGACTATTACTTTTCCCCAGCAACGGTTTTCCCCTCTTAGTGATACCATTCCAAGCGTGCTGAAGCTTAGATAACACATCCCCTTCTAGAAGACCAGTGAGGTACAAAGATTCCTGTACCTCTTCATCCTTCGGCGGAGCTCTCAAAGCATAAGCAAACTGTCGGACCAGCAAAGATGGATTGTAGTTTATACAACCCTTCCTGCCTATCAAAGGCACGTTCGGAAACCCGCTGCAGCTGAAGATAATCTCAGTGCCCAACCTACCTCTGTCAAACCAGTCAATATCCTTCGTTGATAGACTCATCAAATGCTCAGACCACTCAACTGTGGCTACAGACGAAGCAACGGGACCCCTCTTGGGCAGATGACTATCATGCCATCTATAAAGCAGGGGCGCACAGCACGAGACATTCTTGCCCCTTCTGTTCTCGTTTTTGTAGTGGATGGAATGGTAGACATCTCCTATCAAGGTAGGGACTGGATTCCCTGAAGCAAAGACGTGGAAGGCGTCGAAGTCCACAAAGTCGGGCATATTGGGGAACATAATGATGCCATATATGCACAGAGCGAGAATGGCGTTGAACACGACCCAACAACCGTCTTTGGCGCACTGCTGAGCTTTTCCCACTAAGAACTGCAAGGGGAAACCGGGAACCTTGTTCCAACTAGACAATACCAACTCGGAGGCATTCAGATGAAGTGACGGAGTTAGACTAGCCAGATTAGGCTCAGCATCCATATGAACAAAAGGCATCTGCCTCTTGATAGGCACACCTAACAAATCAGCATATTCCTCTAGCGTGGGTGCGAGAACAAAATCCTGGAAAGTAAAGCATCTCAACGGAGGATCGTAGAACTGCAGCAAGGCGTGCAACCCATTCAACTCAAACGTAGAAGGTTTACGAACAAAACTGAGCAATTTGCCGTAAGATTTTCTGAACTCATCTCTCACAGAATCATTTGCTAAAGCAATCAAACCAGTCAGCTGAACAACATCAGGGGCAGGGAGCTTGTAAGCCACGGTCTTCCTCAGAGAACCCATAACAATACAATAGGAGGCAAGAAATCCTGGATCGGGGGAAACGGTACCTACAACACACACACACGTTAATGAAATGCAAATAGGTATGCAAAGGAATGTAAAATGCAATCATGCAGCAGGAGATCAAGGCAACTGTGCTGTGGAGATTCTGTATCAACAAAACCATGATGCTGCTCTGTCAAGAACAACCATAGATCTGATAATAAGAAAACCCCGGTATCGGACCACAAATCTGCTCTGTCAAGAACACACACACATAGGACCATAAATCTGCTCTGTCAAGTACAAACATCTGATACAGGACCAAAACTCTGCTCTGTCAAGAACAAACATCTGATAATAACGACCTCTGATACAGGACCAAAACTCTGCTCTGTCAAGAACAACCATACATCTGCAGACGAGATCCTCTGATCCCAAAAAAAACCCGCTCTGGCAAGAACAAATACACATCTGCTGATGAGATCCTCTGACACAAAACTGATTCGCTATCAAGAAAACCAGGTAGTCTGAAGGTCAGGGTTTCCTGCAACAAACCCAACCCTGCTCACAGGTATGGACCTAAACTGACACAAGTTCGGCATCCTATGCGGTCATCAGCGTCACAGACATTCAAGAGGGGTGATACGATACCCAGAAGGTGTGGCATCACCAGCTCATGAAGCGGCCTCACTCGGCTGAATCCCAAATGATCGGTCCCCAGAGTCGACAATCCTCCAAACCAACAACCCCCTCAACCCAAAGGGTTGAAAAAGAAGTCAACCGGGAGAACCTCGTCTGAGCGTGGATTTCATGAGACACTAGTGTCTGCCAAGCAAGCACGCGCCCACTCATTTCCACAACTAATTCTATGTTCACTCAAGCCTGGGTCTGGCTTCTCACTCATCAGAATGCCCCTCCCACAACAGCACAGATAATCATATCATACTGAAAATAAAATGCGGGAAATAAAGTGTGATAAATAAACACAACCCAACAAATAATCATACAAGCGCTAGGATTGACTCTCGCAGGGGATGTTGGATCCCCAAACTGACTCGCATACGGGACGTTGGATCCCAGGAAACTATCAGAGTCCCCAGCAGAGTCGCCAGCTGTCGATTCCGCAAAAATAAGGTGTCGGAAAAACAAAAGAGTCGCCACCTTTCGTTATTTATCCCTCAGAACGGGAAAGGAAACGATCGGAAAAACCTGACGAAAAGGTATAAGACAAGGTCATCGCAACCATTGTCTGGGTTCGGGAGCCGGTTACGCAAGGGGAAGGTATTAGCACCCCTCACGTCCATCGTACTCGATGGGATCCATGCTTGTTGTGTTTACTGGACGAGTTGGTTTATCTATCTACCTATCAAGGCTGGCTTAAAAAGAAAAGAAAATGACTCGGCAAAGCGTTGCACTTCATGCCTACGTATTCTCATCAGAGAATTTGAAATCAGAGTCAACGTAGTTCGCCTAACTACGGGTTAAGGGGGAAGGTGGCTCGCCAATACGTCAGTATTGTGCCTACGTACTCTCAACAGATATGAGAGATCAAAGCTTACGTAGTTCGGGATAATACGGAATACGGGAATTCAGATTCATCTGTTTTATCGAGTAGGGTTAACAAACAGTTCCAGCAGTTAGGGACAAAGCCTGTTTGCGGTAGAACTAGGAGTTAACGACACTCTTTTCTTCAGAAAAGCTTCCTTTGAATTACGGGCCCACGGGGCAAAAAGGTTTGAAGTTTGTTTGCTGTCTTTTATGAAAGAACTGCTTTTTATTGTGTTTGCAATTTCAATCGCACTAAAGACTATGACCTGTGAGTGAATGCGTCGCATGTCACCCAAAGGGTACCATACTAAACATTCAGACTGTTGAAAAGAAACTCTCCAACAATCCTTTCTCAGATAGCTTAAGGCTCCTGACGTACGAAAGAAATCATTCATGATTACTGTATTTTAAGCTGTTTTGAGATGAGAAGAGAACAGGCTCAACTAAAGGGAGACTATCAAGTCCTAATGTTGGCATGCCAAGGATTCATCCTATGGTTGAGGTTTGAAACAGGGAACTCCTAGAAGTTATCATGCATAGGTTTCAACCTAAAGTTCTAATCATCACTTCCTTATCAAAAGAAGTGAGATTCCTAGGGGATCATGTCAATGATAAACAGAAACAGATAAAGCATCAGCTTAAACAGTAAACGGTAAACGACTGTAAAATGCATGCAATGTAAGTGAGGGAGGAAATGTGTGTGGGGCAACAGCCTCCACAAGCTCATCTCGACCTCAAGCCAGATATGAATAACTGCAATCATGCAGAGGAAATACCATGCTATCAAGCAAGGATAAGATAACTGCAATCATACAGAAGAAATAAAATGCTATCAAGCAAAATAAACCACATGGGCAAGGGAGCAGGGCTCTACCGAATACCCGCAAGCAAAGCCATACAGTAAAAATACAAGCAGAGGGAGCAACTCAACCTCTAGTGCAATCATGCTCCTAGCTTACATCTATCTAGATATAAACTTATTCTAATGCATCAAGCAAGTCAAACAAGTCACATCAATACAGAAAAAAAATAGACAAGAGAGAAAGCAGATCAACAACTCCCTCTATTCCAAGCCTCAGCTCTTCTGACAGCAATCCAGTCTTCATACTTCAACCACCCTTCAAGGATATCACTTTCAATAGCAAAGTACCAACTTGCCTCTCCAAGGTTTCAACACATCCAACATAAGTTTCAACTTATTCTCTTTTCCTCAAGCCTCAGCTCTACAGTCAATTCCACCCTCAGGCTTCACTCCTAACTGCAAGTACCAACTTGATTCCTTCAGGTTCTCAATGTCTCAATGCAAGTGTCAACTTATCCTTTATTCCTCAAGCCTCAGCTCTTCACTCAATCTCAATTGATTTTCTTCACAAGTATCAACTTGTTCTTCTTGCTTTAGCTCTCTTTGCTTCACCAGTATCAACTTGGTCTTCTTCATCTACAACCTTCAGCTTCTCAGGGTAATCTTCAATCACATGGAAGTGTCAACTTCATCCTTCAATCTTCTTCAAGCAAGGAACTCCATCCTCTAATCAAGGGAGAAAGATGCATCTATCAAGAGCAAAGTTGGGATGATTGGTAGCAGAGTGAAGACCAAAGGTCACCACTGAGCATCCTGTCATCAGAGAAAGGGACCCTCAAAGGTTCTACCAATTTGCAAAGAGCCACACATCCTACCAAAGGAGGGATGAGGCCTTTACAAGGGACCTTACATCATAGGGAAGAATGGAATTGATCAACATATTCCATTTTTATGAAGGAAGAGGACTATCTAGAAGCTCTGCCTACAAAACCCTAATCTTAACCTAATCAAAACTACACCACAAGAAGGGAAGATCTTCAAATCCAAGCCTCTTCAAGAAATCCAATGCATCTTCAACTTGCCTTCATCATCATCCATGAACAAGCAAAGCAAAAACCCTAATCTAAGGGAACTAAAGAAGTTAGTCTAGTTGAGTTAGTGCCTTAGAATCATCTAAAACTAGCACCTAAACTAAAATCAATCAAAAATAGCAAACTATCTTATAAATTTCTACAAAAATTCCTAAGGGATCCTAATTCAATTAAGAATGCCTCATACAAAAACTAGGGACTAGATCATCTATTAAGTCCTAAAATTGAGTCCTAAATCCAAAGGTATCAACCATAAACCCTAAAAATGGAGCTTCTAAAGGTTTCAACCTAAACTACCACCTATGTTCATCACAAGAATGTGAGAAAATTATATGGGGAGCATGCATGTCTATGCTAACTACTCACAAAAAATCAAGATCAAAATCATCATCACATGATCACACAAAATTCCACAAAATCAAGTATCAAACATACTATTTTAATATCAATTAAAATGTAAAAATTCCCATAAAATCAAAATGTAAAAATTCCCATAAAATCAAAAAATGCATGATATAATAATATTTTTTATCTAAAAAATACTAGACTCAATCATAAATATAATGCAAAAAGAATGGGATTAATTGGATAATTTTTCAATTTATTATGAATTAATCAATAACCCTGAATAAAAATGAAAAATAATAGAAAATCAAACAAAATAACAAATGCGTGGTGTGGATAGTAATGAAAATCTGTTCATATCCAAGACTGGGCCAGAAAGGGGGTGTGGGTAGCAGAGTTTCAACTAAGCCCAAAACCAGCTGATTAATGAAACGCTGCGTTTCATAATTAGAACTCCTCTTCACAAAATTCACGCACGCGTGGCCGTTGGATGGGGTCTTTGGTGCAAGTCAAACCCCAGATCCAATGGCAACCAACTCATCTTCTTCCTTTTGAATGTTGGAGGGAAAGAAGCCATGGAAGTTCAGAGCTTCAACTCCATCTTCCCCAAATCATACTTCATCAATACTCCATCAAAACTCTCACATGAATACACTAATCCACTCCATTTTTCACCCTGATTCTAACCCTAGCCTCAGAATTTATTGAATCATCCTCTAACCTAAAACACGATCAAGAATCAAAATTATGCTCAGACCTCAATTATCCCCATTCTTCAAATTGTTTGGTCTAAAACGTTCACCATGTTACACTGATCAGTTCTTGCTATAATACTCATATTATCTCTCAATATCCAGCATGTTCTTGATCCAAACAGAAATTGTGTCATCTCATTGATCATCACGAAATACTCTCTAAGTTTCCAGAAACAATCTCCTAACCACATACTATCAATCTAACCTAACAAATTAACTTAATTCTTCTTAAATTAAGGTGAGGGATGAAAGTTTCAAACCTATGAATTCTTGAGTAACAGATATAGCAATTCTTCAATTCAACCCTTCTACTGCTCTGGAATCATTCAATGTACCAAGTTCTTGCTTCTGTATGCAAGAGAATCGACTGCAAATGCTTGGAACTCCAAATCCGATAGTGACTTACAGGTGCTGAAATTCAATTGCAAGAACACGATCCTTCAAGGCTTTGGCTATGGAATTGATCTGGAATCATTCAGTATCCTCCATAGAAGTTGTTGAGATCAAAAGAAAGATAAAAAATGGTGTAGAATGCAGAAACTGATTTCAATTTGCAATGAACAATGTGAAGTTGCAAACTCTCTTCTCTCAATTAATTCTCACCAACCTTTCACTTGAACCCCTTCCAATCAATATATAAATGATCTTAGACCTCTCTAGAATCTTCTGGAATCATCCAAGGAGATGTTGAATTTCTCATGTCATCCAAAATCTCATCTCATGCCATACTCACCCCAATTATGGTTTCACTTGTTGCAACAGCTTGCCATGACTCCAAAATCTCTCCAAATGAGATATTAGATGTGTTTCAAGGCCTTGGAAGCTTGTGTATTGATCTCTCATGTGTTTTGCAAATGTTACTTAAGATGCAAGCAATTGCTTTTCAAAGCAAGTCCACAAATTAGACCTCAAATCAAAATTGTGGCTTAACCAATGTTCTTAAAATGTTTTTTAGAGTCAAAATGATATATTACATGCCTTGGTTTGGATGTGTAGATCAAAAATATCAATTTCCAACTTTGGTTTATTTAACATACCCTTATTTTAGGTCATTTTTGCAACTTTGGGCTAAAAGCACCTCCAACATCTCATGACCTCTTTAATAGCCTTAAAACATCATTTTGAACAAGTTTTATGTTGAACATTTTCCCATTTGAAGCTTGGAAATGGGAGTTATGGCCTTATGGTTGAAATGACCTGTAATCTCCAAATTACCAAAATACCCTTGACTTGTCAAAGCCATAACTTCAGTTCTATAAATCCTATCAAGGACTTCTTGTACAATCTAGAAAGCTAAGAGGATAAGGAACAACATTCATGTTGACCAAATGTTCATAGGAATCATCCATCTAGGGCAAAAGTTTCATGCAAGTTGGGTAAGTTTCAAGCCCCCAAATTCACATACCTCAGATGACCTGTAACTTGTCAAAGTCATAACTTGAGTTCTACAAATCCTATCAAGGACTTATAGTACTCTCTATAAAGCTAAGCTCATGCTCTACAACAATAATGTTGGGGTAAAGATGAGATGACAATCACATCTTAAGCTAAACTGCCTTGAAGATAGGGATCAAACCAGGGGATTTTACACTGTCAAGCCTTAGAAACCCTAGCTTGAAACTTCTCAAACTCTTTAATCATGAGGAGTTAACCTTGGAATCATCCTTATAACATCTCAATGTATCAATCCATGATCACATGGCCCTTGAATTAGGTCTCAACCTTGTCCAAATCATCAGTTGACCTAGGGTTGACCCAGTCAAACCCTAACTACACCACTCATGGCTGAGTCTTCTTAATCTTGCATAATGACCTGTCTAGGCCTCATGATGGCTTTCAAGACATCTCATAAGCTCTCTCAAGGCTTCAAGTCCACATTCCTGGCTTCAGAATCATCTGATGACTTCCCACAACTCTCAAGTTAGGAGACCCACCTTCTTGGTTTCAACCACTCTCTCTGAGGATCTTTTAACTTCTCTGACAAGGATATCAACCCTTGAACACTTGAATAAGCTTCCTAGCTATCTTCATAGTCTTGCATAATCCTTGATTGATGATCATACCTCTTGATCTCCTGCACACATGTTAATGAAATGCAAATGATAATGCTAATGTGAAAGCAATGAAACATAAGCTAGGTAAAGAAAAGTTGGGCAAATTTTGGGGTGCAACACATTGCATGCATTTTACTGTACTTGCTTGCTTTCTTTTCTGTTTATCCCCTAGGATCTCTGATTTCCTCTGTGCAGGAGGGAATTATGACAGACATTAGGATTCTTATCCACGCATGACAACATTAGGTTAGTTTTTTATTCCCTTTTCAACCCTAGGCTTTTTTAGAGCTTCTTTCTATTTTCCCATCTCAAAACAATTCAAAATACAGTAATAAGGATAATGCGTGTTGTACGCTACGAGCCTTAAGCTATTTGAGAAAAGGTCGCTGGAGGGTCACTCTTCAGTAATCTGACTGCTTAGTATGGTACCCTTAGGGTGACATGCGACGGAGTCACTTTCGGATCACAAGTCTTTAGTGCAGTACGTCAAAGATTGCACACAAACTAAAAAAACACTTCTTTCGTAAAAGATTCAAAACAAACATCAAAGTGTCATTTTTGTCCGCTTGGACTCTTAATCAAGAAAAACCCTTTCATAAGGTAATAAAAAACAGTCAGACAAGCTTGTGTCTTCCGTAGCCTGAACTACGTTTGCTCTGATCTTTCATGCTGTATGAAAGTACGTAGGCATAGGATGCCGTATCCTAGCGAGCAACCTTCCCCTCCTTTCCCGTAGGTAGGCGAACTACGTTGACTCTGATTTCTCGTTCCAGACGGGAATACGTAGGCATCAAGTGCGATACTTTGCCGAGTCATTTTCTTTTCTTTTTAACCCAGACCTGTAGAGTAGATAGAATAATAATCCGTACTAGAAAACAAGCGTGGATCCCGTGGAGTACGGCGGACGTGAGGGGTGTTAATACCTTCCCCTTGCGTAATCGACTCCCGAATCCAGGATTTGGTTGCGATGAACATTCCTTTCCCGTTTTGTGTTAGGTTTACTCTGAGCGTTTCCTTTCCCTCCGTTGGGATAAATAACGCACGGTGCTGACTCTTCTGTCATAGCCGGCGCCGATTTTCGCAGTAGGCTGGCGACTCTGCTGGGGAACTCCAACGGTTCCCTACGCGAGTCAATCCTAGCGCTTGTTTTCCCGTCGTGGGTTTTGTATGGATTTACATTTCTGCCTTTACTTTCTGCATTTTATTGTCAGCTTTATATTGTTATTACTGTTGTGGGGAGGGGGTCAGATTGAGAGATAAGCCGGACCTGGGCTTGAGTGCACCTAGAATTAGTTGTGGAAAATAGTGGGCGCGTGCATGCTTTGCATGTACTAGTGTCCCACAAAATCCGCGCTCAGACGATGTTCTTCTGGTTGACTTCTTTTTCGACCCTTTGGGTTGAGAGGGTTGTTGGTTAGTTGGATTGTCGACTCTGGGGACCGATCAATTGGAAGTTGGCTAAGTGAGGCCTCTTCAGGACATGATGATGCCACACCTTATAGGTATCGTATCATCAGTCTTGAAAGTCTGTGACGCCGACGACCGCATAGGATGTCGTACCTTGTGTCAGTTGATAGGACACCTACCTGTGAGAGGGATTGGGACATGCAGGAAACTTGACCTCCAGACTACCCGGTTTTCTTAATATTGGATCAGTATGTGTGGTTACTTGGGGTTCTTCATCAGGACAGTGTTATAGGTCTGTTGAGACCAGGTTGGAGCTTTGCTATAGGTCTGTTGAGATCAAAGTGGAGCTCTGTTATGGGGCTGTTGAGACCAGGGTTGAGCAGTATTGTGGGTCTGTTGAGACAAATATTGTGGATGGATGTCTTCAGCAATATATCACTTGATCCCTGTTGCATGTTTGCATATTTCATTATTTCATACTCATTTTGCATATCACTAACGTGTGTCTGTGCTGCAGGTGCATTTCATACCCTCTGATTCTAGTTGCCCGGATTTCTGTCTGCTGCTATTATGGATACTTTGAAGAAGACTGTGGCATACAAGTTGCCTACTCCAGATGTTTCTCCTTTGCTTGGGTTGATGTCTTTAGCTGATGATGATTGTCGCTACTCGAAAAATACGCGCAACGACGGGGAAGGCGAAAAGGAAAAGGACAGAAGAGTCGCCACCGAATTTTATTAATCCCATGAGGGGAAAGGAAAATATCGAGAAAACCTCAAGAAAAGAACGGATAAGATGGTCTCGCAACCAAGAACGGGTTCGGAAGCCGGTTATGCGAGGGGAAGGTATTAGCACCCCTCGCATCCATCGTACTCGATGGGAACCATTTGTTTGTCGTGTGTGATTTATTTGCTAAAAGATTATGCTATAAAAGTGTGTTCTTAGGAAGAGAGAAGGAGGGATAACGGGGAAGAAAAGAAAGAAAAGACTCGGTAGGACTTCGCGGTCCTAGGCCTACGTATTCTCAACGGATATGAGAAAATCAGAGTCGACGTAGTTCGAGGAACTACAGATATAAGGGGGAATGTGCTCGATAAGGATTGTGGCCCTTGTGCCTACGTATCTTTACTTTAAAAGAAGTAAAGAATCAGAGCAGCCGTAGTTCGGCCTACGATTTGTTGATGTTTTTATGGATGATGCTATCGTACGCATTCTAGCAGTTAGGTGTATTGCTGCTCGCTCGTTGGAGACTTAGGCATTACCTGTTTGCGGTAGAACGGGCGTATCATATCCTTTTTGAAAGATAAGTTTTCGCCATGCGAGGCAAGATGTCACATTTGATTTGTTGAATTGTTTTTTTTTAAGGGGCGAGATAGGTCCTCGGATAGTAACCCCTATGGGTAGTACCCAATTCTTTATCTCAAAGGTTTTGTTATGAAAGGGTGTGGCGAACATAGCGTCTTCGTATTGAAAGACGAGTATCAAAACCACCCACACTACAGTGAGCATCTCGACACTCGGAGAGGAAGAAGTCTACACTTAACCCTCTCTTTTTAGTTCAATACAAAGAGAACTTCATTCTCTTATTAAAGTGTTTTTGGTTTTGAATGGTAAGTGCTTTTGCGACAGAGAACCCTACGGTAAATGTCAGCACTCGGGATAGAAGAAGGCTTATGCCTAACCATTCCACGACCATTCATGTTTTTATTATGAAAAGAGTTTAAAAATGTGCTCGGTACGGGACCGAGGTTTTTAGGTGACAAAGGTTGCGAAAAGAAGTTGTAGAGGGAGATAGGTGGCGGATAAAGTCACGTCTTCATATTGAAAGACGAGTATCGAGACCACCCACACTACGGTGAATATCCCAACACTCGGAGAGGAAGAAGTCTACACTCAATCCTCTCTCTTTAGTTCAATACAAAGAGAATCGATTTATTTATTGTAAGTGTTTTGAAAATGCACTCGGTACGGGGCCGAGGGTTTTTTAGGAGAAAAAAGGTGTGGATGACAACATCTTCGTATTGAAAGACGAGTGTCAAAACCACCCACACTACAGTGAGCGTCTCGACACTCGGAGAGGAAGAAGTCTACACTTAATCCCCTCTCTTTAGTTCAATACAAAGTGAACTTTATCCTTTTGTTGAATATGGTGAGTTGGCTTAACAATCGTTTGAGAAAATCCGCTTGACGTTGGATCAAGGGTTTAATTGCTTAACAAGGTTTGAGGTGAAACGAGCAAGGTCGATGGCGACGCACAAGGCAATCGGCTTACAAGGTCAAAAATGGCTCGATGAGAATCGAGAGTTTGTTTTCTTGAAAACAGTTTTTAGAACCAAAGGTAAAAACAATGACCAACAATAAATATGCACAAAAACCATACCAAACACAACGGGTTAATCGGCTAAAAAAAACGAAACACAAAAAAAACGATACGAAGTGCCATCAAGGAAACTTAGGGTTTTTGAGGCAAACAGAAGTGTGACACGGGTGGTCGTGTTATGTGACACGGCCCGTGTCACAAGGTCTGGGAGAAAAATGATTTTTTAGGGCAAACAGAAGTGTGACACGGGTGGCCGTGTTGTGTGACACGGCCCGTGTCATGTGTTCTGGGCATTTTGTACTTTGAAAAGTCACACAGAGATGCAACACGGTCGGCCGTGTCGTGTGACACGGCCCGTGTTGGGCTACCAGAAGAAAAAAACCAAACTTTTCTCTTGTTTTTTGCTTCTTTTTGTGGTTCTTTCAAAAGGGTTTCTTGGTCCCTTTTAGGACCTTACATGATATATACAGTACAACAACACCCAAGAGAATAAATGAAATGAATATAAAAGCAAAAAGTAAAGGGAGAAAGGTTTGAAGAAATGGTTACCCAAGAGCTTTCTATTCTTCTTGCAAGTCCTCCTTGGTTCTGGTTGAATATGCTTCACCACTCCTCACCTTGTGTTATGAAGGTTTTGTTTCTCAATGATCCTCTTGGTTCTATCTCACCTTCATCTTTTTCTGTTTTTTAGGGTTTTGTTTGCTCTCTCTATTTTTCTGGTTTTCTCCCTTACTCTTTGCTCTCAATATCTCTCAAAATGTTGTGAATGATAGTGAATGATAGTGAATCCCCTTTTGTGCAGCCTCCAAGCCTCCTTATCTCACTTTTTCTGCTGCATTTTCTGCTGTAACAAAACCACAACTCTTGCACACTTCTTCATTTTCAGAATTTCCATTCTTGGCAATATCTTTTACCACCTTTTGGTGCAGCCCCACTTTCCTTCCATTTCTAGTATGTTTTTGCTGCATTTTCTTCTGCAGCACTCTACCTCTCTATTCACCCTTGTACCCATTGGTTGGTTGATTTGTTTGGACATACCCATGTAGTCAATACACTACCTTTTGGACATCATTTTCAAATTCTGATTTTTGATGTGTAGATGTATCAACATAAGCTTATAGCCTTGGTTTTGTGACATAAAATGATTTTGTAATATGATACACATTGCCACTTCTTGCATGGGGCTGTTTTGTACCATATTCAAATTGCCCATGAATGTATGCATAGCCTTGATCTTGAGATATTCCAATGTTGAATTAGCTCTTAAATATTTTCCTTGCATGTTTGTAGGCACAAAGAGGACCATGTGGACTTGATGAGGCATGGGGGATACCATGGCATGAAGTTATTTTTAGAAACTTGAATTAAGACTAGAAATAGCTTAATTTCCTAAGCATTACCAAGAGTTTGGATTTTGTAACAAATGTGACATTCTTGCAAATGTCATGAAATTTCCCTTTGTAATATTGTTGAATCTAGCCTTGAATTCATGAACCTTGAATTTGGAATGATGGGCCTCCCTTATGTCATTGAATTTGAAAGAAAAGAAGAAATGAGTCAAGCCTTGAATGAGGGGAAATTTTGGGGTGCAACAATGATGTGCAGAGAAGCTTCAGGAAGAGTTATGGGAAACTGCTTAGGTTGGTTTGCAAGCCATCCACGTATGAGCTGAGCGGAGTGTACACGCTTATGCAGTTTTATGATCCCCCGCTGAGGTGTTTTACTTTCCCTGACTTCATTCTGGCTCCAACCATGGAGGAATATGCTGAGATCTTGGAGTTAACCATTCAGAACAGGGTACCCTTCATTCATATGGGCGCTGAGCCCAAGCTGGAGGATTTGGCTGTCGCTTTGCATTTAGACTCCTCAGAGTTGTTGTTAACCTCGTGGAATGGAGTTTCATGATTGGGAAAGCACAAGAGTATGCCAAGAGTGGTTGTTGGGTTGTGTTTAATGATATCCTTGCTTTGTGTATATATGGCATTGTACTGTTCCCTAGCATGCCTGACTTCGTTGATTTGGATGCATTCCATATATTTGCTTAAGGCAATCCTGTGCCTACACTGATCGGAGACTTCTATCAATCTCTGCATTATAAGAGCGAGAACAGGAGGGGCAAGAACGTCTCTTGTTGTGTGCCTTTGTTGTATATGTGGTTTGATAGTCACTTGCCCAAGAAGGGTATCTTTGCTGAGTCTGCAGCTACGGTGGAATGGGCTGAGCGTCTGATGAGGCTTTCTTCAGAAGAGGTTGTCTGGTTTGATAGGGATTTACTGGGATCTGAGATTATCTACAGCTGTGCCGGGTATCCTAACGTTCCTCTGATTGGGAGGAAAGGGTGCATTAATTACAATCTGTCATTGTTGATCAGGCAATTCGGTTATGCTTTGAGAAGCCCGCCAAAAGAGGAGGAAGTGCAGGAATCTCTGTACTTCACGGGTGTACTGAGTGGAGAATTGTTGTCCAAGATTCGGCATGCTTGGAAGAACATCCGCAAGAAAGGGAAGCCATTGTTGGGTAAGAATGATTGTCAAGCCTATGCTCCGTATAAGGGCTGGATCCAGGATAGGGCAAAGCAGGCGCTGATGCTGTTCCCTGCAGTATTACTTCTTGCTCCCCTCGTGGTTGAGGAGCCAACTACTGTGTCTATTGAGAGATATGAGCAGGTTGTGAAGGAGAAAGAAGAGCTGATCAAAGCCAATGAGAAGTTGGAAGAAGAGCTAGTGCAACTCAGGAACGAAAGGAATGAAGCCGTATATTCCTTCAAGCAGCAAACAAAGCTGGTGAACCAGTTAGGTGCAGAACTGACTGAACAACGAAAGAAGCGTGAACGTTTGGGGATAGATTTCAAGAGCTCTCACGACATGCTGGAGTCCAAGAAGAAAGCACTTGATGTAGCCTACCGGGAGATCTCTACATTCAACAAAACCTGGAATGCTATACTGACCAATAATAAAGAAAGAGAAGACAAACTGAAGCGGCAGATCTCTGAACTGGAAGATCAGTTGAAAGCTAGCCAGAAAAAGTTTGAAGAAGAGGTTATGCGGAGATATGACGTTCAGAATTCGTTGAATAAAGTTGTCAAGCGTAAGAAAGAGTCTGCATCCCAGAAACGAAAGCTGGAGGATTGCTTTGGAGAAGGTGTTTGGGAGGAATCCATTGGGGATCTCCAACGTGTTATCAGACAAAGAGACTCGCTCGTTGAAGGGTTGCTTTCCCAGCCAGGTCATCCCAAGACTAAGAGATTGTTAAAGGAGTATCGGGAATATGGACGCACTTGATTACCTTATGTACTGTTGTATATGCTTTGCATTGTGCTGGCCATCACCAGGATTGTTGGTCGAGGTCATGCCTTCTCGTTATTGTACCCTCAGTGATATTGTATTTCTGCCTTGTCGGGCTTTTCAGCAATATATGAGATGTTTTTCTCCGTACATGAAGTTGAGCTTCTTATCACTATCACTGCACTAGCACTTTGGCACTAGAATCAGGGGTTGATCTCCCTAAGGCACAGACACATATTGCATCTGCATAATCATTTTTTGCATTGCCAGTTACTTGTTGAATCTGTATCTTATTTCCTGCATCTCACAGGTTTTTCAGGATTGACGAACAAAGAGTCCACCTCTATTCAACCAGAAACAACTGCAAGAAGATAATGGATCAAGTTCAGGTCAAGATGCAGGAAATTCGCGAGAAGTTTACTCTGTTCATGCAGGCTATGGAGAGCATGGCCAAGGGCCAAGAGAATCTTCAGACCTTGGTGCAGCCGCTGCTGACGCGGGCAAACGGAAATGGCAACACTGACCACATTTCTGCTGAAACTCCTCGCCAGGAGGATGAGATACCGGCAGTTGTTACTCCACCTGTTGTGACTGTCAACGGAAACACGTTTACTGGTACAGGTGCTGGCGCTGGTAATGGTAATACTGGAAATGGTGGTGATGGGCATGTTGTTAACAACAAGGGCAACACTGTGTATGCCGATCAAGGATTCGTTGACAATGTTGGCTTTGGAAACAATGGGTATGGCAATGTCAATCAGGACGGGAACTTCGGGTTCAACAATCAAGGCTTTGGTAACGATGGTTACGACAACAATCAGGGGTATGGCTACGGTAATGGTGGATTCGGTAATGTGAATGGCACTGGAGCATTTCCTTTCAACAACGGTTTCGGACCTGCTGGGGTCAATCTAGGGTTCGGCAACCGAGGACAGGGTCCTGTGTTCAATCAGCAAGGATTTGGCCGTAACATGGGTTACGATGGGTATGGCAATGACTGGAAGGTGGATCAACAGGAGGACGCTTTTTCGGGAAGGGGTATGGGACCAACAGGTTAATCAGAACTCCGCTGGGTTAGACATAACTACTATGGGGTTGGTACCAGGGCTGAGGGTGCCATTGAAGTTCAAGGCTCCAACATTCGACAAATACAAAGGAGATACCTGCCCAAAGGTCCATGTACGTTCGTATTATAGAAGGATGTCTGCATATTCCAATGATGATAGGATGCTCATGCATTTCTTTCAAGATAGCTTATCGGGACCATCATTGGAGTGGTACATGGGACTGGAGCCCACTCAGATTAGAAGCTGGAAGCAGTTGGCTGATGCTTTCGTTATGCATTATAAATATAACAGCGATTTGGCGCCAAACCGAGTTCAGTTGCAGAGTCTGTCGCAGAAAAATGGTGAAAGTTTCAAAGAGTATGTGCAGCGGTGGCGCGATATGGCAGCTCGGGTGCACCCTCCTTTGGTTGAAAGGGAGATGAATGACATGTTTGTGGGGACATTTACAGGAATGTAATATGATAAATTGCTCAATGTTTCGATGGGTAGCTTCTCCGATATGATCCTTATGGGAGAAAAGATCGATAATGGAATTAAAATTGGGAAGATTCAGGCAGGTGAATCTACTCCAGCTGGGGGTGCGAGTAAAGCGTTCGGCGGAAGACGACCCGGTGATACAAGCGCTGTATTCGGTGGCAGAGGCCGGGGCAGAGGTTGAAATCAGTACAGTCAACCGCAACAAATAGCCAATGTTACTATTCTGATTCCTCAACAACAACAGCAGCAGCCACAACCACCGCAACAGCAAAGGAAGAATCAGGGTCAGAGAAGGTTTCAGAATGCAAAGCCGAAGAGGGTATTTGATAAGCCTCCGTCGACATATGCAGAACTCCTTCAGACATTGCTGGGGTTGAATTTGGTTGAGAAAAGAACTTTGGAACCGCCTTCAGGACCGGTACTTCCTTATGGGTACGACGCTAGTAAGCACTGCGAATTCCATTCTGGGGCGCCCGGACATGATGTAGAATCTTGTCATGCTTTCAAGGATAAAGTTCAAGACTTGTTGGACAGTAAAGCCATCAATTTTGGCCAAGCGGGGCCTAATATTGTACAACAGCCTATGCCTAATCATGGGGCAAATGCCATCTTAACAGAAGAAAATTTGAACTTGGTGATGGATGTTAACGAACTGAAGATACCATTGGGTGAAGTGAAAAGTAGGTTGCTCAGAGGGGGAGTATTCCCTGGTTGTGATGAATACTGCTTAGAGTGTTGGACCCAACCCGAGGGTTGTACTGATTTGAAGCAGGGCATTCAGGCCATGATCGACGAAGGGACCTTGCAATTTGATCGAACTGCGGTTGAGAAGCCTGTGGAGGCATTATGTGGTAAGCAGAATGATATTGCGACGGTAACGATCCCGAAGAAGACTATAACGATAACGGCGCCCGCCCAGCGACCAACTATTACGATTACCAAAGCAGGGCCTGTTCCCTTCGAGAGTACGAAAGTTGTCCCGTGGACCTACGGATTAGAAGCGTATTGCAACGGTGAAAAGATTGTGATGAATATTCAGCCAGCTAGGGCTGTTGATAATGTCGTTGGAACGGGGGGCATGACCCGCAGCGGAAGGATCTTTACCTCGCCTGAAATAGAAGCAGAGAGGTTGGCCAAAGGCAAAGCCAAAGTAAATGAAAGTGGGCCTACTCAGTCGAAAGAAAAGGATAGTCGCTCAAGGACGTAGAGGAGTTCATGAGACTGATTCGTAAAAGCGACTACAAAATTGTTGAACACCTACAGCAGACGCCATCGAAGATTTCTATCTTGTCGTTGTTGTTATGTTCCGAAGCCCACAGGAACGCGTTGCTGAAGATACTGGATACGTCATTCGGACCCCCAGAAGTTTCTGTAAATCAGTTAAAGGGGGTAATGGCACATGTCAATGCTGGACATAGCCTGGGTTTCACAGATTTTGACCTAACGCCCAGGGGTCGGGAGCACAACATGGCTTTGCACATATCGGTGGAATGCCGAGGCACCGTAATTTCGCGTGTATTGGTGGATACTGGATCGTCGTTGAACGTATTGCCAAAGAAAGCCGTGATGAAATTGGACGTACGAGGAATTATCTACACGCCCAGCGATTTGGTTGTGAGGGCGTTTGACGGGACGAAAAGATCAGTGTTTGAGTCAATAACATTACCGCTTCAGGTGGGGCCGGAAACTTTTGATACCGAAATCTACATCATGGATATCCATCCAGCTTATAGCTGCCTTCTGGGGCGCCCATGGATCCATGCGGCAGGGGCCATAGCGTCCACATTGCATCAGAAGCTGAAGTATATGGTGGGTGATAGTGTTGTTACCGTTTGCGGGGAAGAGGATATTTTGGTCAGTTACCTGTCATCATTCAGATATGTGGAGGTCGACGGAGAAATACACAAGACACCTTGTCAAGCCTTCGAAGGGTTGCGGATTAAAGACAAAGCTCAGGGTCCCACCAAAATCTCAGACGTGGCAGTGTCATCCTACAAGGAGGCTCAGGCTTTAGTGCAGACTGGTGAGACTAAAGGCTAGGGGCAGGTACTGGAGATTCCCGTGAAGAATGACAAGTTTGGGCTAGGGTATCGACCGACGTCATCAGCGTCATCTTCAGGAGCGCCCAGATTCAAGGGACCGATAACGATTATGCCAAGGGGGGTGTGCTTTGAGACTATCAACGCTATTTCCGATGCTGAAGACGGGGATAACGACTACGATATGGACGCGTGGATCAAGCCAAGCGTGCCAGGACAAAGTCTCTGCAACTGGTCCATCCGGGAAACTGTCCTAGTGACTTTTAAACAGTAATGATTTGTTTTACCAATTGTTGAATAATCCTATGTCCTACCCGGGGCATAGTGATGTTACATTAGGGCTACTTGATTATGTGTATTGCACTGTTTTAATCATGAAATAAAGGCGTTTTTCATATTCAAATGTTGTGATCCCTGTTTTTCTTGTTTTTACTTTAACAATAAATGGCAGCGTGGTTATTTTCTTTGTTTGCGTGTTGAAGCATTTAACCATTTCCTTTGCAGGACTAATATTTCAGATGACATCTCCTACGAACCGTCTATGACTCGTTTCGACTTCGAGCACCCGGTATTCCAAGCAGAGGAAGAGATTGTTGAGGACATCGACCTGCCAGAGGAGCTGACTCGTTTGTTGAAACAGGAAGAGAGAATTATTCTGCCTCATCAGGAGGAAATTGAGATTATCAACTTGGGGTTGGAAGAAGTTGTGAGAAATATCCGTATAGGGGCTGCGCTGCAGAGCGACGTTAAGCAAAGGCTGCGTGAGATACTGCGAGAGTATGGGGATATATTTGCTTAGTCGTACGAGGATATGCCTGGGTTGGATACGGACATGGTTGTGCACCGTCTGCCATTGCTAGAGGAATGTCCGTTTTTTAAGCAAAAACTCAGAAGAACCAGGCCAGACATGGCTGTAAAAATCAAGGAGGAAGTGCAAAAATAGTGGGATGTTGGTTTCTTAGTTGTTACAACGTATCCGTCGTGGGTCGCTAATATAGTACCAGTGCCGAAGAAAGACGGTAAATTGCGAATGTGTGTAGACTACCGTGATCTGAATAGGGCGAGCCCGAAAGACGACTTTCCACTTCCTCATATTGATGTGCTGGTTGATAACACTACTCAGTTCTCCGTATTCTCCTTCATGGATGGCTTCTCAGGCTATAATCAGATCAAAATGGAACCAGAAGACATGGAGAAGACTACCTTCATTACTCCCTGGGGAACATTTTGCTACAAAGTGATGCCTTTCGGACTAAAGAACGCTGGGGTAACATATCAACGTGCTATGACGACTCTTTTTCATGACATGATGCACAAAGAGACCGAGGTTTATGTCGATGATATGATTGCCAAATCCCAGATGGAGGACGAGCATTTGGTTAATCTGCTGAAACTGTTCAAAAGACATATGAAGTTCAGGTTGAGACTGAACCCTAACAAGTGCACCTTTGGGGTGAGATCGGGTAAACTGCTGGGGTTTATTGTGAGCGAAAAAGGAATAGAGGTTGATCCTGCGAAGATAAAAGCAATACAAGAAATGCCGACGCCTAAAACAGAAAAAGAAATGCGTGGATTTTTAGGGAGGTTGAACTACATCGCTCGGTTCATATCTCACCTAACTGCGACATGCGAGCCGTTATTCAAGTTGTTGAAAAAGGATCAGGTCTTGACCTGGAATGAAAACTGTCAAAAGGCGTTCGACAAGATAAAAGAATACTTGCAGGAACCTCCTGTTTTGATACCCTCAGTGGCTGGGAGACCTTTGATTATGTATTTGACGGTTCTTGAGGAAAGTATGGGTTGTGTTCTCGGTCAACACGACGAGACCGGACGTAAAGAGCATGCGATCTACTATTTGAGTAAGAAGTTTACCGACTGTGAGTCCAGATACTCAATGCTCGAGAAGACGTGTTGCGCGCTAGCCTGGGCCGCCAAACGTTTGAGGCAATACATGTTGAATCATACAACCATGCTAATTTCAAAGATGGATCCAATCAAATACGTGTTTGAGAAGCAAGCACTCTCCGGAAGAATTGCCCGATGGCAGATGGTGTTAACCGAATACGATATCCAATATGTCTCGTAAAAGGCTATTAAAGGTAGCGTTCTGTCAGAGTACCTTGCAGAGCAGCCGGTGGAGGACTACCAATCGATGAGGTTTGATTTTCCTGACGAGCATATCATGTACCTGAAAATGAAAGATTGTGAAGAACCGTTGTCGGACGAAGGACCAGAGTTGGGTTCCAAATGGCAGTTGATATTTGACGGAGCTGTAAATTCCTATGGTAGCGGAATAGGGGCAATTATCACCACTCCTCAGGGGTCGCACATCCCCTTTACTGCCCGATTGACTTTTCCCGTTACCAATAATGAGGCTGAATATGAGGCTTGCATCATGGGTCTGGAAGAAGCCATTGATTTGCGGATCAAACATCTGGATGTATACGGAGACTCAGCTCTAGTGGTGAACCAGATTAAAGGAGAATGAGAGACACGTCAGCTCAATTTGATACCATATATGAATTATGCAAGGAGATTGTTGCCTTTCTTTGACAATGTGGAATTGCATCATGTACCGCGAGCAGAAAATCAAATGGTTGACGCCCTTGCGACATTGTCTTCAATGTATAAAGTTAACTTCTGGAATGAGGCTCCCCGGATTGTTATCTCTCGGCTCGATAGGCTTGCATTCATATTTGCCATTGACGAGGATCCCGATGGTAAACCCTGGTACTTTGACATCCAGAATTTCCTGAAGGACAAGGAGTATCTGGCTGGGGCATCCAGTCGAGATCAGAAGACTCTCAGGAGATTGGCTGGAAATTTCTATCTGAATCCTGACGGTGTCCTATACAAAAGGAACCACGACTTGGTGCTGCTACGTTGTGTAGATGAGAAAGAGGCGAAGTTAGTCATGGAAGAGATACATGAGGGTACATTTGGTACACATGTTGGTGGGCATGCTATGACGAGAAAGCTGTTGCGAGCAGGTTACTATTGGCTAACTATGGAAACAGATTGTTTCAAGTTTGCAAAGAGGTGTCAAAAATGCCAGATTTATGCGGACAAAATCCATGTGCCTCCGAGTCCTCTGAATGTGATGTCATCACCGTGGCCTTTCTCGATGTGGGGAATTGATATGATTGGCAAGATTGAGCCTACGGCATCAAACGGGCAGCGGTTCATTTTGGTGGCAGTCGATTACTTCACCAAATGGGTGGAAGCAGCATCATATGCCAATGTCACCAAACAAGTGGTAGCCAGATTTATCAAACGAGATATTATCTGCAGATATGGAATCCCTGAGCGGATTATCACCGACAACGGTTCGAATTTGAATAACAAAATGATGAAAGAGCTGTGCCAGAATTTTAAGATTGAACATCACAACTCTTTTCCTTACCGGCCCAAGATGAATGGCACTGTCGAAGCGGCCAATAAGAACATAAAGAAGATTGTTCAGAAGATGGTTGTGACGTATAAGGACTGGCACGAGATGCTACCTTTCGCTTTGCACGATTATCGTACGACGGTACGCACATCAACCGGGGCAACCCCTTTTTCATTGGTATACGGAATGGTGGCGGTGTTACCGTTGGAGGTAGAGATTCCTTCCCTAAGGGTTTTACATGATGTCCAACTCGACGAGGCAGAATGGATTAAAGATAGGCTGAATCAGCTCAGCTTAATGGATGAGAAGAGACTGGCTTCTTTATCCTACGGTCGGTTATATCAGAGCCGGATGAAGAAAGCTTACGATAAGAAGGTATACCCTCGAAGCTTTAAGACGGGCAATCTTGTTTTGAAAAAGATCCTCCCACCACAAACAGATCACAGGGATGGTGAGGAGTCTTCTCTGGAGGAGCCTTGTTACTATCCACCATGGATGGTGAAGACTTTACGTCTCCTGTGAATTCGGACGCTGTTAAAAAATACTTTGCTTGAAAGTGACCCGCTGGACAGTAAAAAGAGAGTCCAGGCAAAAATGGGGCATCCCGGCGAACAAAAAAAAATGAATAAAAGGTTCGGGCAAAAGTTAGGGATAAAATTGAAAAAATGTACACCCGCGAAGTCGAAAACCTGAAAAGGGCGACTTCGGCAAAAAAGGGTATCCCGGTGAATTGAAAACCCGCAAAGGGCGGTTCACGCAAAAGTTAGGGATTGAGAAAGCAAATGACTGCGGTCCGGATTTGATACAACATTGCTTAGTGGTTTGGGAGTACCTGGGGGCCGTCTATCCAAAAAATAATCTCTTCCGAAGATCGATTACCGGGAAAGCGCAGAGTCAGGCGAGTCATAGGAGGACCAGCTCATGGTGTTCATCTGCATCACATTGCCGACATGTATACAAATATTGTTTTGTATTTTATTATGCTTCTTGTGCATATATGTATGTGTGCGTGTGCGTAACTTCCTCTTTTCAGGATTTGCATCCAGTGTAAAAAACTTTGCCTATTTAGAGGTCTGTTATCAATAAAACATGTTATTCAGTACTTGATGCTTGTTCTTTACTGTTTTGTTTGTGAAAGAAGCCAATCTTTTTGATAAACTTGCACTTGCATAATCTTGCTGGCCCTCGCCAATAATTGCTAAAATTTCGAATTGACTGAAGTAATGTCACAGGAGATAACCCGGATAGATTTTGTTGTATAGGCATGTTTTGTCTCGTTTGTGTTTTGCAGGATTCTTACCTTGGGAGCAAATGGTCAGGAATCGTATTCCCTAGCCAAGGTCGCTTGACGTGAGACTTGAGTCCAGTTGATGTCATTCCTCAGCTAGTCGTAGCTTATCCCCCGAGATTTGAAATGACATTTATCCCTTCTCGAAGGGGGGAGTTATTTTCCCCAGGAGAGTATCCTCATGGAAAGCTGTCCATAGGATTAATCCCAGCAAGTCAAAATCAACGTCCCCTGCAGAGGTTGCGCTCCTCAGCAAATCGAAGATGTGCATATTCAATCCCCAGCATGGGAGCTAACCAAGTTGTTGGTTCAGAAGGTTTATATCCGCGAAGGATGGTTTTCTTGCTCCCCACAGGTCGTCATGCCATTGACTGGGTGTTGATCCTCGGCAGAGTTCGAAACTCTGGATGTGTAAACTGTGCCCAGGCAGTGTGCTTTGCCCAGAAGTATCGCTTCTTCCCCAGCTAAGTTTTGTTCACCAGCAGGGTGTTTGTTCTTTCCTCCCAGTGTGAACTGATGTTTAATCTCTCCCCGGAAAAGTCGACTGTGTTTCCGACATTTATTTTACCGGAATACCTCATGATACTTGTTCTCCCCAGCGGAGTTGGATTTATCCTCAACATTCACGTTGTTGAGACAACACTGCCAGAGTGGCCCCGGCAGCCTGAGTCTGCATTTGCATATATCATCATATTGGCATCTACTCAAACGCGTAGCATTTCCGTGCCGTAAGGAGCATTACGCCATTTTGAAACATATGCATTTTGAAACATAAATTAGGTTGGTTAACCTTTTGCTTTCAGGTATGTTTGCTCAGCAGGAGTATGGATTTCTAGCTCAGATCTATTATCAGGCATTCGAGGTCTCGCCGTGAGACGTGTGATGATACAGTTCATCTTACTATTTTCCCACAGAGTTAATTGGTTAAGTTTCTCTTTGTCCCCGAGCAGAGTTATTTGTTTAAATTTCTCTTGTTTTCCCCGCCAGAGTTGCTTGTTGAAGTTTCTCTTATCCGGCCGGCGGATTATTTTCTTCAAGTTTGTTGTTACATCAACGTCAAAGGGTTTCATGAATAAAAATTTCAGAAGCTGCCGCCGGTTATCGAAACAGGCATCCGGCCGTTTGGTTTCCAAATATCCCCCGGGGAGTCATCCTCAAGAATCGTTGTCACGTCAGTGCTAAAAGGTTTATGGGTTGGGACCAATAAAGTTAGCTACTGCAGGGATAAGCAGAGAAACTGTACTCAGAGTATCTTTCTGTATGAACAAACGGATGTATTTTCTTACTGGATGACAGGATTATTTCCCCGGAGATTTTCAAAATCTTATTGCCTATGTTGATAGGAGTTCCTCGTGTTGACGAGATGTGAGTCCTAACGTGGACAATTTATTCCTGTGCTGACGGGATATCTTCGTGCTAGTGAAGTGGAAGTCCTGACGTGGACAGATTTATTTCCTCGGGTTGACGAGGTGCGCTAGTCCTAACATGGACAATTTCGATTTCTCTGTGTTGACGGAATGTGGAGTCCTAACGTGGACAGAATTGATTACTCTTCGTGGACCATTTATTCCCAGCAGATATCTTCCTTAGTATCGGCAAAGTGTGTGTTCTGACGTGGACAAGGTTATAGTTCTTCGTGTTGAAAAGATGCGCGAGTCCTGACGTGGACACATTTATCTTTCTTCGTGTTGGCGAGGCGTGAGTCCTGACGTGGACAAGTTTTAGTTTCGCAGCGGGTCGAAGATGTGAGTCTTGACGGGGACAAATTAGAAAGGTTTATTTCCTAACGGGGATAGGTTTATTTCCTAACGGGGAAAGGTTTGTTTCCTAACGGGGAAAGGTTTATTTCCTAACGGGGAAAGGTTTGTTTCCTAACGGGGAAAGGTTTATTTCCTAACGAGGAAAGGTTTATTTCCTAACGGGGAAAGGTTTGTTTCCTAACAGGGAAAAGGTTATTCCTAACGGGGAAAAGGTTATTCCTAATGGGGAAAGGTCATTCCTAACGGGGAAAGGTTATTCCTAACGTGGACAGTTTATTCCTAACGTGGACGGTTTATTCCTGACGTGGAAAATTTATTCCTAGGTTGATAGGATCCCCTCGTGCTGATGAAATATTGATGAGTCATCCCCAGCGAAGTCGCCGGGATTTCTCCGTGTTGACGGCAAGTGGACGTGGACATGTTTATGATGAGATTTCTTCGGGTTGTTGAGATGTGAGTCCTAACGTGGGCAGATTGGTGTATTCGTGTTGACAAATTTGTTTCCCTTCTTATGTTGACAAAGTTAGTCCAGTTGTGGACTGAGGTGTTTTGTAAAGATTGTTCAGTACCTGTGGCGTCACATAGGTGGTTGGAGTTGAAATCAGAATTATTATCATACGTTGGATCAGTTGTTGCCGTAACGACCGGATTCCGTTGGTGGATGTCGTTCCCCATGCAGTGCAGTTTATTTCTGTGGTTGGCAAATTTCCGGGTTCCTTGGTATTCAACCGTCTCGTACCTCGATTGTTTGAAGGTCGTTCGCTCTTCACCCAGTCGGTCCAAGCCGTTTGAATAGGGGCAACTGTTGCACCCCAAAATTTGCTCAACCTTTTCTTGCCTGATTTATGTTTCATTGCATTTCATTTGTATAGTCATATCATGTACATAGTTCAATCATTGGCATATCATATCATAGCATGTATCCAACAAGGGATCAAGGGTGTCTATCAAGAGAAGAGCCTAGCAAGAGGTCTTATCCAAGTTTGAGAGATCATCCAAGCCATCAAGAAATGATTTGAAGTCTTGAGAAGTTTGAGTGCCTACATGTTGGTTTTGCTCCTATATTGAGGAATGTTGAGAATTATCAGTGGGATGTGAAACATGGAATGTGAACTTGAGGTGTGTACGGATTTCATAGGATGTCTAGAGGGCCTTATTGAAGCTGAGACAAGTCATTGATTCAAGTATGAGAGCCACAGTTGAGGTGCAGCCAACTAGGGTTTCATCTGGGTCAACCCTAATTCAATTGAGTAATTGGAGAGCATCAAAACCTACCTTGAGGTCATGGAATTCATGGATTGGTATGTTGATACATGTGTGGTGTTGTGCCAAGGTTAAGCAAAGAAAGATCAAGAATGTGGGAAGTTGCTAAATTAGGGTTTCAGTGTAAAATCCCCTGTTTAGTGCCTAACTTCAAAGCCACATAAGTCAAAATACATGTTTCAAATGGATCTTTGGCCGACATGAAACTTGTAGAGCTTCTCAATACCTTTAATTTGAGTACTAGAAGTCTTCAAGAATATTTGTAGAACTCAAGTTATGGTCTTTGCAAATTACAGGTCACCAGAGGACACTGGAATTTATCTATGAAAGTCACTTGACTTCCAAGCAACTTTTTCCCTTCAAGGAGTTCTCAAATGGATTCTTTGCTAACATAATAGTTATATATCTTGATCTTAGCTTTCCATAGAGTACTAGAAGTCCTCAAGAGGATTTGTATAACTCAAGTTATGATCTTGGCAATCCAGGGGTATTTAGGGCATTGGTGATTATAGGTCATTTTCAAGAATGTGCCCAAATCTCCATCTTCCACTCCTCAAATGGAAATTTGTTCAACATGAAATGTGCTTAGAATGATGTTTTTAGGTCAGATGTGAAGTCATGGGGGGTTGAATGAGCTTGTATCATAAAGTTGCTAAAAATGGCTTAAAAAGGAAGAATTTAAAGGCTAAAAATGGAATTTCATGATTTATGGCCAAAACAAGTCCATGTGATATATCATTTTGATCATAAAATGTATTTTGAGAATGATGGCAATATTACATTTTGCAAATTAGGCCATTTTCAAGCATTCTCCTTTGGTTGCTTAAGATTGAAGAAACATAACCATCCAATGCCTAAGATCAAATGCAAGGGAGTTACCATTCCAATTCAGTTCTAAATACCATGAGGAGAGAAATTCAAAGGAGAGGGTGAGCTAAAACAGAGCAAGGCATGGTTTTGGCATGTGAGATTTTCAAAGGAGATGAGAAATTGAATTTCTCATTTGAGCTGTTCCAGATCTTTCTAGATCTTTCCAACATGTTCTATATATACATTGTAACTGATTCAGTTGGGTTTTTGGCGAAGAATTACAGAGAATCGTGATCAAGCAACTTGAATTTTCTTCATTGCATCAAAATTCGGTTTCAAGGATTGGAGTGGTTTCAAGCCAAACCAATGCATACAGAAGCTTCAAAGTGATTGTGTGAAGGAATCTGGAAAGAATTGAAGCTTAATTTGAAGCCAAGACCACTTTGTTCATCCGTTTTTTACAGGTTTGCAACTTTCAACCTATAGCATAATTTAGGTGAATTCGATTAGCATTTGATGCATGGATAGGTTATAGATGATGCGTAGATGGATTCTGGTAGGAAAATTTGATGATTAGAGACAAAACCTTAGGCATTGCAATTTCTGTTAGAGCTCGGTTATCACGATTCTTGGAGGAGTAATGGTGTTTAGATGATGATAATTGATCAGTGTAACGTGTAGTTTACATTAGTACCTTTAATTTCAAGATTCGTGATAGTTGAGTTTGGAGTGTGATCTGAGCTTGCTATCGGTTTTGGAGTTGTGATGTGAATCAATGGAAATGGAGGTTTTAATTAGACTCAGGGTGAGGAAACGAGCAAGATTAAGTGTTTAGGTTTGATGTTTGGTGCGTTTTTGGGATATTGGCAATTGGGGACGACGGTGGCGCAAGCTCCGGCCACCGTCCTGAGAATCTCCCTCTCATATTTGAATTTTGGGGAAGATGATGATTTCACCATTAGATCTGGTTTTGACCATTGACTCAGACTTAATCCAAGGGCCACGCTTGCATTTCAATTTGTGAAGAGAGTTGAGATGGAGACCAAAACTCTGTGTTTCATTTAATTTGTTGGATGGGCCTAACATTTGAATTGCTAGCCACACCCTCCTCCTGGCCCATGAGTGAATATACACACGAATTACTTGCTATTTGCCACACGATTTTTCCAATTTCCCTTTAATTTCTGAATTGTTTTAATATGTGGTTTGGGCTTAAGGTTTGTTTGCTAACCACACCCCTATTCTGGGCCCAGTCTGGAAAACAACTGAATCCAATTGCTATTTGTCACGCACTATTATTAATTTTCTTTAATTTCCTTTATTTTCATGTTTTGCATATAGTTAGAAAATAAATCATAAAGAATAGGAAAATAAACATTTTTAGGCCAGGATTTTTCCCCCTGACTCTTTAGAGAGTCTAGAATTTTAGGAAATTAAGAGATTAATGATTCATGCATTTTAGAATTTAATTTCATTTTTTATAGTTTAATTGCTTTTATTTTGAATTTGGTTGATACATGATTTTGTTGATTTTATTGTGACTGATTGGTGTATGGTTTTGAGTTGATTCTTGCTGGATTGATTAGATTAGGGAAGCATGTACCCTTAGGAATTTTATCATATTTTGTGAATAAATTTTAGGCCAGTTTGAGTGGTGAACATAAGGGGTGTTAGATTTAGGGTTTCAATACAACTATCTTTAGTTTAGAGCATAGTTTGAGGACTTAGTTATTGATTTAGGTCCTGGGATTTATATGGGATAATGGGTATAGGTCTAGGTTCCCTTAGAAATTTAATTAGGATTTTATGATTCCATTTAGCATTTTATTTGGATTTTACAACTTGTGTGTTGTTTGTGGTTTTCTCCCTTTGAGTGTTTGGCCTCTTCAACTTGGTTAGCCATTTTTGCTTTGGCTTTTGGCTTGGTTTCTTCTTGGTGGAGCTGTGGGAAGCATTGAAGGTGCTTTGGAGAGCTTGAAGGAGCTTGGAGTTGAAGATTTCTCATCTGGTGGAATGCTTGTCTGAAGCTTAAGGAATTAGGATATGTAGGGAGAGCATTAGAATAGTTTTGTTTCTTCTTTCAAACATAGAGAGCTTCTTGTGCCTCTATTCAATCCTATGACACAAGGTCCTCCCAAATAAGTTCCATCTCTCCTTAGGAGGGATGTAGAGCATGTTTTGGTTGAGTAGAACCTTGAGGATATCTTTCAATTATCATGTTAAGACCATAGTGGTTTCCTTGGGTAGCCATTAAGCCTTTTTAACATTATAACCTGATCTTGTTGATTGACTCCCTTGGAGGTGCCTGTTGAAGCTTGGTAAAGATAAAGTTTGAAGCTTATTGAAGTTGTCTGCTTGTTGAAGCTGTTTACTGATTGAAGTTTGCTGGTTTAAACTGGTTGCTTGTTGAAGTTTGAAGCTTGTGGAAGCATGGTGCTTGTGGAAGATTGAGGGTGTGGTGGAGCTTGAAGATAGGAGCTATTCATGAAGATGAAGGTTGTTGCTGTCAACTTTTTGCTGTTTAACCAACTATTGCTGTCAGAGCTGCTGCTTGTGCTGTCAACTGTGGGAGTTTGATGCTGCTGCTTGGGCTGCCTCCTCTGTTTTATTTTGGTTTTTCTGTATTGTTTGTTGGCTTGGACAGCTTGCCCCCTTAAGGTTTGAAGTGAACATTGATTCACTTTGCCCGTTGTTTTCCCAGGTTCGAGGTTGAGCAGGACTCCCTTGCCTCGCTTGTATTGCTGCATTGCATGCATTTTACTGTACTTGCTTGCTTTTTTTTCTATTTATCCCCTATGATCTCAGATTTCCTCTGTGCAGGAGGGAATTATGACAGGCATTAGGATTCTTATCCATGCATGACAACATTAGGTTAGTTTTTTATTCCCTTTTCAACCCTAGGCTTTTTTAGAGCTTCTTTCTCTTTTCCCATCTCAAAACAATTCAAAATACAGTAATAAAGATAATGTGTGCTGTACGCTACGAGCCTTAAGCTATTTGAGAAAAGGTCGCTGGAGGGTCACTCTTCAGTAATCTGACAGCTTAGTATGGTACCCTTAGGGTGACATGCGACGGAGTCACTCTCGGATCACAAGTCTTTAGTGCAGTACGTCAGAGATTGCACACAAACTAAAAAAAGACTTCTTTCGTAAAAGATTCAAAACAAACATCAAAGTGTCATTTTTATCCGCTTGGACTCTTAATCAAGAAAAACCCTTTCATAAGGTAATAAAAAACAGTTAGACAAGCTTGTGTCTTTCGTAGCCTGAACTACGTTTGCTCTGATCTTTCATGTTGTATGAAAGTACGTAGGCATATGATGCCGTATCCTAGCGAGGAACCTTCCCCTCCTTTCCCGTAGGTAGGCGAACTACGTTGACTCTGATTTCTCGTTCCAGACGGGAATACGTAGGCATCAAGTGCGATACTTTGCTGAGTCATTTTCTTTTCTTTTTAACCCAGACCTGTAGAGTAGATAGAATAATAATCCATACTAGAAAACAAGCGTGGATCCCGTTGAGTACGGCGGACGTGAGGGGTGCTAATACCTTCCCCTTGCATAATCGACTCCCGAATCCAGGATTTGGTTGCGATGACCATTCCTTTCCCGTTTTGCGTTAGGTTTACTCTGAGCGTTTCCTTTCCTTCCGTTGGGATAAATAACGCACGGTGGCGACTCTTCTGTCATAGCCGGCGCCGATTTTCGCAGTAGCGACACCGTGCGATTGAGACTTTCCCGCTAACGACTGATGTTCCCTTTCTCTTTCCCTAGGGCAATCGAGGCCAGACCGTAGTCCTAGAACCCGTAGGTTCCCATACCTTTAAACCCGACATACTACGTCCGTTCTACCGCAAACAGGTAACGCCTAAGTCTCCGTCGAGCGAGCAACATACACCTAAACTGCTAGAATGCGTACGCTAGTATCGTCAATCCTTTCTCTCACCCCTGTGTGATCGAGAACACCCTGTCTAGCCGTAGTTAGCCCGAACTACACAAGCTCTGATCTTTCACGCCGTGTGAAAGTACGTAGGCACGAGACGCGACGTCTTGGCGAGCAAAATCCCCCCGTAGTTTCCCGAACTACGTTGACTCTGACTTTCTCATTGCACAAGGAAATACGTAGGCATAGAGCGCGATGCTCTATCGAGTCAATTTCTTTCCGTTTAGCTTTAGCAGCCGTAGATAGATTGTTGTTCACCCGTAGACAAACCAGTAAGTGTGGATCCTGTAACACCCCCTTTCTATACCCCTAAATAAACAAATAAATCACTTAATCACTTATTGAAATTTCGTCAGAGTAAATTTAAAACATGGTAAAAAAGGGGCATGTCACACATACATGAAAAGAAAACATGCAACACCTGCTCAAATAAAGATATGTAACAATGGGGTAGCTACAACATAGGAACTTCGTCCTTACGCCTATGTCTCAATATTTAAAATTAAAGCGGAAGACTAAAACATTTGAATCACTTAAAACATGTTATCATATAAATACATAATTCAGTTTGGTTCACCATATCATTCATGTTTTCCAAAACATTATCAGCGGATACATTTACAAATGTATCACAAAAGGATGCTATACAATGCTAACTACCTAGTGCTACATATCAGAGCTGACCAACAAAAGAATGAAGCTATACTTCACAAAAAGACCTCCACAAATCCTAATATGCAATGCCTCATAGAGCATTATAAAACAGCAGAAGGGTGAGAAATACTATCATAATAACAATGCATATAATCATGTATATATAAATATAGACATAAAAGTATACATATTTCGCATTCTCACCACATTCATCATAATTTACTCATATACATTGTCATATATATACACATATATATAATCCAAGCATAACGTCATGTACACTTTCACAATTTCAATCAAATCCACATAAACATGCACATTATGTTTAATTCACTACAAATCATATAAACATATACAATCATGTTTATTCATCAATTCACAATTTCACATTCGCAACTCTAAAATCAACAATTCATGCTCATAAGCATACTTTCATACAATAATCACATTTTCATAACTCTCAATTACGCAAGTAATGCACATACGCATATGACACAATTCTCACCATACTTCATCATAACTCATCATACACTTCACATAGCATATATATATATATATATATATATATATATATATATATATATATATATATATATATATATATATATATATATATATATATATATATATATATATATATATATATATATATATATATATATATATATATATATATATATATATATATATATATATATATATATATATATATATATATATATATATATATAGGCAAATATGGACAATCATCAACATATCCATAATTCTCAATTACACAAGTCATGTACATACACCTATGCATAACTTCATATAACAATTATATATTCATTCCATGAGACTCAATGCAACTCAATGTCACTCATGACATGTGGTACCAACACTTGTTATGATTTTTCGGCTTTTAAATTTAAACCGGGTCCGTTCCCTAGACCGATAACAACAAAAGCCCGTTCCCTAAGCTTTCAAACCCTGCTCTAGGTTTGGGACAAGTTACTAGCCTCCACGAAACTAGAAAACATTGCCTCTTGACTAAATGATGCGTATGCAATCAACAACCAAATGCACTTAAGACCGTTCTCGCATCTTAATCCCATGCATTCTCAAATAATTCATCACATAAGAATTATATCACATGATTGCACACACAACATATTCACACCATCAAAGTATTCATACTTTAAATTATCATCGTCATATTTATCAAACAATACACACATATCTACAATATGTTCTCATGCATTATTCACACACAATCACAAGCAATGCACACATATTCACAATATGTTCTCATGCATTTTTCACATACAAACACAAGCGATGCACACATATCTACAAATACGTTCTCATGCATTCACAATATCGCATACAATCAATATGCATTTACACTTCAATATCATTACCACATTTATCATGCAATGCACACATATTCACAATATATTCTCATGCTTTCTTCACATACAAAAAATATGCATATATTTGTCAAAAGACTATATTTCATAATCAATTCCACCATCTAGGATTCACGCCATACGGCTACCCACAGCATATCATATCACAACATGCACAAGCTATACGTTATATAACAAAAGTATTCTGCACAATAACACATCAATCACACACATTCGCGACGGTAAAAATTAACACAACAATATGTTTTCAATTTTATGCTATAATTGAACCAGGTACAGGCTTCAAAGCCATTTTTTCTAGAAAGAGCATCTCGTTAACTTACCAACGCTTCGAACGGGGGTCAAAACCAACTTACGGTTCAAGAGTTATTAATTTTCGAAGTTTTCCGAAAAACTAGAATTTTGCCTAAACACGGCTACGGGATTTTGCATTTTTGCCCGAAAATCCGACCGATTCAATTCTTTTTTTCGAAACAAACACATACTCATGCTCACCTAACATATAGTAGTGAATTAGAATCATTAAACACGATTCCTACGACGTCCGATTTCCACTCAAACCTCAAACCCTCAATTATCCAAAAATGTCAAAACTCACAAACTCAACCAAATTCAATCAAACGAAATCCAATAATCACGGCTAAACATTACCCGACTAAACTACGCAATTTATTTTGAATTCTAACCGTTCAAAACTAGATTCTACCGATTAAACCATTTATGCCCTAGAATGAAAAATGGAGAAAAACACCCAAACAAACTCAAACAATCCATACATAATCACATACATTGATAAGATAATGATATTTCACACCCTTACCTTGATTAAATTGGAGCTAGAAGTTGTTCTTGAGCTTTTCCAAGCTTTTCTTTCTTCTCCTTCTCTTTTCTTCTCTTTCTCTTTCTTTCTCTATTCTTTCTCTTATGTTTTCTATTCTTTTCTTTTCTCTCCAATTTCCCTTATGTATCCTTCTCTTTCCTTTCCCTCTACTTTCCTTTTATATCTTTCTTTTTTCTTTCCATCATAATTAATCTCAAAATATCTACCAATTCATTTTCTCATAAAATATCCCATCTCATCATTAATTAGAGAATATCTAGTAAATCCACATTATTCTACCAAATAGAATAAACCAGTTAAATCCATTAACTCATATAATTGAAATAAATCCAATTAATTCATTTAAATCAAATAAATCACATAAATCAATTAATTAGTACAATTAATCAATTATTGAAAATTGGGCTGTTACAACCCTCCCCCACTTTAGGAATTTTTGTCCCCGAAAATGTTACCTGATTCAAATAACTCTGGATACGACTCTCGCATCCAAATTACCTCCACCAAAGGAATCCCCTTTACCTCAAAGTTGCTCCTCGTTCATCAACCTGAACTAGCAATGCCTCAACAGTCAAATCATCTCTCACTTGTATACTATCCATCTGAATCAATGTACTTTCTCAGCTTAGACACATGAACACATCATGCAATTCCCACAAGCGACAGCGGTAAAACAGTCTAACATGCTATTTTTCCCATGCTTCTGCTGCGTCACTCTGATACCGATCAACAAAACACAGTGGGTGCTTCTGAGACCTCAAGCTCGACCAACACCAGTTACTATTGTAACTCTCAAAACACGTCTTTTCTTGGATCCTTTTGATCTTTTCAATCGTCCCTTGCACAATCTCAGGTCTGAGTACAACACTCTCGCCGGACACACATCAACACAAAGGAGTCCTACACCTCCTACCATACAAAGCCTCATACGATGTCATTCCGATACTTAGAATGAAAGCGGTTATTGTAGGTAATTCAATCAACGACAATAAACTATCCCCTGATCCATCTTGATCCAACACTCAAGCTCTCAACAAATCTTCTACACACTGAATAATCTTCTTTGTCTGTCCATTCCGTCCACGGACGCTAGTTAGAGTTCAACTTCAACATGGCACCCAAACGCGCCTGCAAACCTCTCCAAAATCTCAATGAAAAACTCAGATTCCCATCTAACAGAATGATTCATCCTCACTGTTAAGTAACGAGTTACTCTTGTTAATCCATTCTTAACCGTCCCAATCGAATCCTACTCCTTCAAATTCTTCAGAAAACCCGACACAAAATCCATGGGAATACTATCCCATCCCACTCAGAAATATTCAACAGTTGTATCAGACCCAACAGTCTCTGATGTTCACACTTTGACTCCCAACAAGTTTAATCAGCATATACAACCCCAATCACTTCTCTCTATCTATGGTCATCAAAACAATTTCTTTAAATTCGGTCACATCCTCATAGCATCTGGATGGATACTCAATCTATCTCAATGTCCTTCTTCCAGAGTACTCTTATCCAACTCACACTATTATAACACACACTCTATCACGACATTTCATGGCACCATTTCCATAAATCCGAAAATCAGCTCTTCGACTTTAATTCCTTAAATTCAATCAATCTATTAACTTAAATTAGAATTTCGACCTCCTTGAATCTCATCGAGAATACCAATAGTCAGTTTCAATATACAAAGCTCAATCCCATAAGAAGTCTCTTCACAGATCAAACTCATATCCCAGATTTGCTTAATCAGTTCTAACTTCCTTACCATCATCATCGGTATATACAGAAATTTTCCAGTTCGATACTTCAGCTACCACGTTGTCTCGCCCGAATGGTAATTCAACCAAAACCATATTCCTTCAGAAATCCCAATTATTTCCCCTGCATCATGTTCAACTTCTCAAATCAAATAAATACCTTAATCTCTTAAGATCTCCAACCATATTAAATCTCAACTAAACAATTGAGGCTTCCAAACTCTAGCACAACACACAACAGCAACCAACTCTAAATTGCTTGTCACATAATTCCCTTTATGTACTTTAAGCTGCCTTAACACATAACTAAACTCGTTGATGTTGCACTTAACATGCCTCCCAATCATATCGACAAAGCATCACAAACACAACAAATAGTTCTGTCGGATTCGGCGAAATCAATACACGAGATGTTGACAGCTTTCCCAAAAACTCTTTGAACTTTCTTCATAGTGACATACCACTACTTCTTCTCCAATACTGATAACTCAAGTTTCCGATGCTCAACATGATCCTCTATACTCTTCGAGTATATCCAAATATCATTGGTTACGCCACCATTGACTTACCCAATTAAGTATGGAAAATCCCATGCCAAACGGACGCTCAATTTATGAGTCATGGCGGAAATACAAACCGTACTTACTACAACAACCAAACATATTCCATCAATAAATACTTAATTCCATGTTACTACTTCGCCATCACATAAAGCATTGTAATAACTTCCCGTGCTTCTAATCTTGCGTCATTCCGAGTTACAGTCCTCTCGTTACGACAAAAATACGAAAACAACATTTCCACACTTAGAAGGCCATTCAACACATATTCAACTCTTGAAATGTTTAAAGGTCTAATTATACCAATATATTATCCCACACCTTACTTCCTTTAATAATCACCAGAAGTCACTATCCACCCTTTATATACTTGACTTCACAATCTGTTGCCGCAGCACACACACCGGACACAAGTCTCAAAACTACTCAATCAGTTTAATTCCTTGACTATCCAAATAGACATACAATATGGAGCTCTTAATATCGGACTAGTTCCCGTAACTAAGTCAATCACAACTCCACTTCACGTCCTGGCTGTATATCACTATCTTGTTAGAATAACTTCCAGACAACCACAATTAATCGGCAAACCGCCAACTTCCCACTTTCGTTAACACTCAAAATTTCCATCAAAATGAAACATCTCATCACTGTCCTGCGCCGACTCATCAAAACAATTCTTCAGCACTTGGCTTAACTCCAAACAATTCACTACTCACGCCATCTAAGCTTGCAAGACAGGTCTATCCCATCCAACACAATCCCAACTACTATCAGCAAGAGATTAAGGGTGATCAGTTCCTCAATTTATCGATAGACAGCCGAAAAATCATGATGGGGTATAAACCATCTTTACCAAACTATAAGAGCGTTTAACCGCACACTGAGCTACAACTCCACACTTGCATCATCCTGGAGAAGCACAAGTTTCTCCCCCACTTAGATCATTCCCACTTCTGCAGACAAAGGTTAGACAACAAACATGTATCGACAGTGTTTTCACACATATGTCGCATACAATGGAATAACCAATATTATACAACTTGGTCGGACGGACCAACCAGGCTCTGATACCACTAATGTAACACCCCCTTTCTATACCCCTAAATAAACAAATAAATCACTTAATCACTTATTGAAATTTCGTCAGAGTAAATTTAAAACATGGTAAAAAAGGGGCATGTCACACATACATGAAAATAAAACATGCAACACCTGCTCAAATAAAGATATGTAACAATGGGGTAGCTACAACATAGGAACTTCGTCCTTACGCCCATGTCTCAATATTTAAAATTAAAGCGGAAGATTAAAACATTTGAATCACTTAAAACATGTTATCATATAAATACATAATTCAGTTTGGTTCACCATATCATTCATGTTTTCCAAAACATTATCAGCGGATACATTTACAAATGTATCACAAAAGGATGCTATACAATCCTAACTACCCAGTGCTACATATCAGAGCTGGCCGACAAAAGAATGAAGCTATACTTCATAAAAAGACCTCCAACAATCCTAATCTGCAATGCCTCATAGAGCATTATAAAACAGCAGAAGGGTGAGAAATATTATCATAATAACAATGCATATAATCATGTATATATAAATATAGACATAAAAGTATACATATTTCGCATTCTCACCACATTCATCATAATTTACTCATATACATTGTCATATATATACACATATATATAATCCAAGCATAACGTCATGTACACTTTCACAATTTCAATCAAATCCACATAAACATACACATTATGTTTAATTCACTACAAATCATATAAACATATACAATCATGTTTGTTCATCAATTCACAATTTCACATTCGCAACTCTCAAATCAACAATTCATGCTCATAAGCATACTTTCATACAATAATCACATTTTCATAACTCTCAATTACGCAAGTAATGCACATACGCATATTACACAATTCTCACCATACTTCATCATAACTCATCATACACTTCACATAGCATATATATATATATATATATATATATATATATATATATATATATATATATATATATATATATATATATATATATATATATATATATATATATATATATATATATATATATATATATATATATATATATATATATATATATATATATATATATATATATATATATATATATATATATATATATATATATATATATATATATATATATATATATATATATAGGCAAATATGGACAATCATCAACATATCCAAAATTCTCAATTACACAAGTCATGTACATACACCTATGCATAACTTCATATAACAATTATATATTCATTCCATGAGACTCAATGCAACTCAATGCAACTCAATGCCACTCATGCCATGTGGTACCAACACTTGTTATCATTTTTCGGTTTTTAAATTTAAACCGGGTCCGTTCCCTAGACCGATAACAACAAAAGCCCGTTCCCTAAGCTTTCAAACCCCGCTCTAGGTTTGGGACAAATTACTAGCCTCCACGAAACTAGCAAACATTGCCTCTTAACTAAATGATGCATATGCAATCAACAACCAAATGCACTTAAGACTATTCTCGCATCTTAATCCCATGCATTCTCAAATAATTCATTACATAAGAATTATATCACATGATTTCACACACAACATATTCACACCATCAAAGTATTCATACTTTAAATTATCATCGTCATATTTATCAAACAATACACACATATCTACAATATGTTCTCATGCATTATTCACACACAATCACAAGTAATGCACACATATTCACAATATGTTCTCATGCATTCTTCACATACAAACACAAGCGATGCACACATATCTACAAATACGTTCTCATGCATTCACAATATCGCATACAATCAATATGCATTTACACTTCAATATCATTACCACATTTATCAAGCAATGCACACATATTCACAATATATTCTCATGCTTTCTTCACATACAAAAAATATGCATATATTTGTCAAAAGACTATATTTCATAATCGATTCCACCATCTAGGATTCACGCCATACGGCTACCCACAGCATATCATATCACAACATGCACAAGCTATACGTTATATAACAAAAGTATTCTGCACAATAACACATCAATCACACACATTCGCGACGGTAAAAATCAACACAACAATATGTTTTCAATTTTCTACTATAATTGAACCAGGTACAGGCTTCAAAGCAATTTTTTCTAGAAAGAGCATCTCGTTAACTTACCAACGCTTCGAACGGGGGTCAAAACTGACTTACGGTTCAAGAGTTATGAATTTTCAAAGTTTTCTGAAAAACCAGAATTTTGCCTAAACACGGCTACGGGATTTTGCATTTTCGCCCGAAAATCCGACCGATTCAATATTTTTTTTGGAACCAAACATAATCATGCTCACCTAACATATAGCAGTGAATTAGAACCATTAAACACGATTCCTACGACGTCCGATTTCCACTCAAATCTCAAACCCTCAATTATCCAAAAATGTCAAAACTCACAAACTCAACCAAATTCAATCAAACAAAATCCAATAATCACGGCTAAACATTACCCGACTAAACTACGCAATTTATTTTGAATTCTAACCGTTCAAAACTCGATTCTACCGATTAAACCATTTATGCCCTAGAATGAAAAATGGAGAAAAACACCCAAACAAACTCAAACAATCCATACATAATCACATACATTGATAAGATAATGATATTTCACACCCTTACCTTGATTAAATTGGAGCTAGAAGTTGTTCTTGAGCTTTTCCAAGCTTTTCCTTCTTCTCCTTCTCTTTTCTCCTCTTTCTCTTTCTTTCTCTATTCTTTCTCTTACGTTTTCTATTCTTTTCTTTTCTCTCCAATTTCCCTTATATATCCTTCTCTTTCCTTTCCCTCTACTTTCCTTTTATATCTTTCTATTTTCTTTCCATCATAATTATTCTCAAAATATCCACCAATTCATTTTCTCATAAAATATCTCATCTCATCATAAATTAGAGAATATCTAGTAAATCCACATTATTCTACCAAATAAAATAAACCAGTTAAATCCATTAACTCATATAATTGAAATAAATCCAATTAATTCATTTAAATCAAATAAATCACATAAATCAATTAATTAGTATAATTAATCAATTATTGAAAATTGGGCTGTTACAGATCCCATCGCGTACGATGGACGTGAGAGGTGCTAATACCTTCCCCTTGCGTAACCGACTCCCGAATCCTGACAATGGTTACGATGACCTTGTCATATACCTTTGCGTCAGGTTTTTTCCAATCGCTTCCTTTCTCGTTCTGAGGGATAAATAACGAAAGGTGGCGACTCTTCTGTTTTGCCAGCACCTTATTTTCGCGGTAGCGACAACTGGCGACTCTGCTGGGGAACTCCAACGATTTCTATGCAAGTCAATCTGGGGATCCAACTTCCCTGTACGAGAGTCAATCCTAGCGCTTGTTTGCTTATCTTTGGGTGTTTATTTTTTGTGCGTTGTATGTTGTATATTACTGTTGTATTTACATTTCCCGCACTCTATTACTATCTGTTGCTACTGTGCTGTTATGGAAAGGGGAGCTCTGATGAGTGATAAGCCAGACCCAGGCTTGAGTGTACCTAGCATTAGTTGTAGAAATTAGTGGGCGCGTGCTTGCTTTGCAGGCACTAGTGTCTCATGAAATCCACGCTCAGACGAGGTTCTCCCGATTGACTTCTTTTCCAGCCCTTTGGGCTTGAGGGGTTGTTGGTTTGGAGGATTGTTGACTCTGGGGACCGATCACTTGTGATTTAGCCGAGTGAGGTCGCTTCAAGAGATGATGATGCCACACCTTCTGGGTATCGTATCATCGTTCTTGAAAGTCTGTGACGCTGATGACCGCATAGGATGCCGAACCTGTGTCAATTTAGGTCCGTACCCGTGAGTGGGAGGGTTTTTTGCAGGAAACTTGACTTCCAGCCTACCCGGTATTTTGGTTTTCTCTCGTTAGAGCAGACTTATCCCGTCAGCAGCGCAGCAGTAATCAGAGCTTTGTGGGGGCTGTGATCCTGTGTTTGCTGCATCTTGCATTGCATTTGCATAAGCATCCTTGCATCATATTGCATATCATTCTCCAGCTAGCCAGAGCTCTTATCCAGTCTTTGTTTCTCTTCAAAGGGTGATTCTCCGGTGTTTGGTCTGAGCAAGGGTTGATTGTTAAAGGACGACCAAGGGGTTGAAGCAGATTTGAGCATGATCAAGCAGTGGAGTCAGTTGAAAGTTGTTGGTAGTTATGTCAGAGAGCAACTTCCAGTTTGTTGATACCTTGTTAGGTTTCACTATGACGTCCAATCCTTTGTATGGTTCTATGCCTGATGAAGACTTTCCACAAGTGAAAAACCTTACTGCAACTCGACTTGTACAGCCTTCTGTTGAAGACCGAGATCTACATGAGCAGTTTGTTGTCCGAAGTGAACGCTCTCCTTCTATTGATACCTCAGACTATCAGGGTGTTGTTTTCCCTATGCCAAATTCCCGAAGAGAGGTCCCGGTAGCAAAGACGGAAGACCCATTAGCTCTCATGTATGCTAAAAGGTTTCGTGCGTTGGATGAAAGATTCAAAGCCTTGGAAGTTAAAGATGCTGTTAACCCCAATGTTACAGACATGTGTCTGGTTTCTGGCCTAGTGTTACCTCCGAAGTTCAGAGCGCCGAGGTTTGAAAAGTATAAAAGAGATAGTTGCCCGAGGCAACATCTGGTGATGTTCTGCCGAAGAATGAATTCGTTTGTGCATAACGACAAGTTGATGATTCACTGCTTTCAGGACAGTCTGATTGGAGCATCTCTGAGTTGGTATATGCAGTTAGAGAGTAATCAAAGCTTTTCTGAAGCAGTACGACTATAACCTAGACATGGCTCCTAGTCGCATGCAGTTGCAAGAATTGCCTCAAGGGAACAATTAACCTTTTAGGAAGTATGTTCAGAGATGGAGAGAATTTGTTGCTAGAGTGCAACCACCGCTTCTAGACCAAGAGTTAAAAGGCATGTTCGTAAACTCCTTGAAAAGCCCTTACTTCGAAAGAATGCTTGGAGTTGCACCAAATTTCTCTAAATTGGAAAGGGCAGGAGAGCGCATCGAGTATGGTGTAAACACTGGAAGAATTCAGAATGTTTCAAGCAGTCAGGCTGGTGAAACCAAATCTCTCTGTAGCTTTCAAACGGAAGATGAAACTGGGGTCAATGAAATCATGACAGATGTTGGGTATTCTCAAGATGAATCGGTGAAATCTGTTGGTTTTCCGTCTTCTCAATGGTCGGCATCCTCTGTGTCTCGTTATTCTGGACAGACAATTATGCCTAGGGCACCACATCGGGAACCTTATGTCGCTCCTCTTGCAAATCCACGAGTCCGTGGCCGAGGTTATCAGAATCAGCGTCAGAATCAGAACCGACCTCGTAACAACTTGGAACGAAGGAATGCTCCTTCTCATCCAGTGCATGTGCCGTATAGCCAGATTCGGCCACATTTGATTCAGAATTCTTTGGTGGAACCCAAAGCTCTTAAGCTCGTGCCAGAGCCTTACCTGCCGGGGTACAATCCCAATGCTCAGTGTGGATACCATGGTGGATCCCCAGGGCATTCAACTGAAGATTGCAAAGCTTTTCAGGCCAGAGTGCAACAGTTGATCGACAAAGGGTGCATTTCCTTTCCAGAAGGAGTGTTGGTTGTGCATGACAACCTCTCAGCTGTCTGAGCTCGCAGATTCAGAGGGTTATTCCACATGCCAGTGGTCCAGACAGGCAGACATCCTCAGCATTGGCAGTCCTCAGACTTTTTATCATTTGCATTTGTAGTTTCCTTTCTGTTAGTTACTACTTGCTGTTAAACATTGTTTGTTTCGAATGGTAATATGGATAAAGTGACTATGCATTTTTCTGAATTAATCATGTCGCTGTCACTCATTTATTGCATTGCACTGACACTTGCATTTTATTTACTCCACTTTATCACTATGATTAGTAAAGATTGGAGGGAGGATGACGAAACTGAATACTCATAACTGATGATCGTATGCTTTTGGATAAAACCCTTCCTATGATGTACAGGCATTGTTTCAAATCCCCTAAACACTGGAAATATAAGGAGTTAGTCCCTCGTTAGCCATTTCGAGCCGAGAAGTAGGAGTTTCTTTCGTACTTTTAAACCCTCTCATCTTAACCTGGGGCAGGGTAGTCATCAGTTAGCTTGACCGAGCGTTCAAGTCCTGTAGAGGAGTGTTGCCTTTCGAGGACCAATCGCAGTTTATTCCTCTCTGGAGGTCGTACCTCGTTAACCGCAGTGGTTAAACTTCACCAATCAGGAGTGAGACAATTATAACCCTTTCGGAGCAAGCAAGACAACCAGTGTCACATGACTTGTTCCAAGCAAAAAAAAAAGCAAAAAAAAAGAGAGCCCGCTAAGTAAAAAGAAAAGAAAAGCTGGAAAGCAAATACTTAGGCAAAAACCAGGGCATCCCGCTGGACTTCAAAAGAAATCGGAAAGAACTCAAAAGAGTCAGTCCAGGCAAATATTAGGGAATCAAAAGAATAAAATGAAAGGATCTCAACAGAAAAATCCATAAACAAGGACAAAGTCGTGTAGATACAGACACCGAAAACGAAAGAGGAGTAACTGTCACTCCGAAGACCTTGTGAGTTCCTTAACCATTGTTCCTAACATTCCTCGTAGAGGCGAGCGCTCGTGCTAGGTTAACTGAACATTAGGATCAGAGATCATCACGTAGAAGGGGTGGGTACGAATCATGACTTGAGCCCAATATCCTTTATTTCACGAACCATGAATCCGACCACGATACAACCCTTAAAATACCTAATTGAGGTAGGGTTTATTCTGAAAGCGCATTACGATAAGGTTGAGTAACCTGAATCCTACATGATTTGCTAATTATATCCTTGTTGTATTTTCCACTGATCAAATTAGCATTACGTTTGAACTGCTGGTTCATTCGTCACTCACTATCATGACACGTAAATGAGTGACAACATTTTTTCGAAATCTGCATGAACACTGCATTAAAATTACCATTCGTGAATAGACAATTTTAATTGCAGGTCAGTAGGTGATATGAAGGAATTCCAACAGGGAATAGTCAATCAGGTCTGAATCGTTTAGTAGTCTGGATCAGAACGGTATACTGTGAAATCCTGTGAATTTGGAGCGTCGACTTCCAGTGAGTGTGGAATCAGTTGGTCTGAGGACAAGTCCCGAAGCATCTGTTGATTAGGGGACAGTTTGTTCAAGAAGTAGTTGATCAGAAGTGGATCTTCTTGAGACCCATTCAGGAGCAATCACCCAGAGTTTCTGTAGGTCGAGGGCAGATCCCTCTAGTGTTCAATCAGGGCAGGCTAAGTCGCTCAACCCTCGTTCAAGGGCAAGCTACTTCAGAAGTATATTGAAACCAACCATGCTGAGAGTTGGTTAGTTGAGGATGAATCCTTCCGCTGTACAGATACCGGGGCAAGCCATCTAAAAGTCGCCTCGTGGCAAGCTGCTTTCTGTTCAGAATAAATTTTCCCAAGAGTCGGATTGGGGCAAGTTGAATTGCACTGGGGCAAGTTGTTCAAGTGAGTTTGTTCACCCCAGCAAGAGTTGAGTGTCGGGGAATCGTGTCATTACCCTACCAGGTAACCTTAACCTTCCGAAAAGGCCTCGATGTTATTGGATTGTTATCCTACAGCCTAAACTTGTTACGTACCATGTAACTAAAGTCATTTCCAAAGCCCAGTTCTCGCCTCGCAAACTTCCAAAGCCTAGTCCTCGTCTGTCAAACCTGTAACCAGTTCTCGCCTGGTCCACCTTTTTCAGAATACCAGTTCTCGTCTGGTACGTGTCAGCTTTTAAACCAGTTCCCGTCTAGTCACCTTTTCCTTGACCCACTGTTTAACCAGTTCTCGTCTGGCTAAAGCAGTTTTAAAGCCCAGTTCTCGTCTGGCAAATCAGAAATCAGTTCCCGTCTGATATCTAAAACCTAGAAGTCAGCTCTCGTCTGACAACTTAAACCCTTTTGCCACAAGTTCTCGTCTGGTAGTCTACCCTCGAATGCTAGTTCTCGTCTAGTATGTCCCCTTCAAATCCACTTTTGTTGGTAACCAGAAATAAAGCCATATCACCATAAACCCATCCCTAAACTAGAAAAAGCCTAACCGTACCTGACATGGTGTTCCCGGTGACATGTGCTATCACGTTCCCTGACACGAGGCTCGAATGATCTCAGTTCTCCATGATTGGTGTTCTATATTCCCTTAGGGGGTGATGTTGTTAAATCAGGAAATTTTCTTCAGCAGAGATGTGATGTTAAGATCGACTCTCCTCAGCTGTTTGAGATTGCAGCAAGTTGAGATGGAACTTGTCCTTTATCATAGTAGGTTCACGATTATCCTTAGCAAGGGGAGATTGATATCCCCGACAGAGTTTAGCCATCCCAGCAGATTGATTATACATTCCCATCCATTTAGGATCAAAGTTTCCCCTGACAAGCGGATTTGGGTTATTTCCCCAGCACTGGGTCAGTGTGCAGTTTCTCGTAGGAGACTATTCACAAGTGTTCAGCCCTCGATAGCTCAGACAGAAGTCTCCAGCGGAATTGAAAGTCCCCCACAGAGGTGTATTCTCCCCGGCAGGTAGGGCTTATTCCAGCGTCTGGTTGCCTACCCCCAGCCGAGTTTGTAGTTCCCCAAGAGATTCGAGTCCTTGGAAGTCGTTGAGGCCATGATTGGTTTTCCCCAGTAGAGTGTTGAATAGCTGAGGCTGTTTTTCCCATCGGAGTCGTTATCTCCCAGAAAGTTTTGTCGTGAAAGCTGTGCAGTTTATTTCTGTGACTGATATTGTTTCCTCAGTAGTTTGTGGTTTGAATACCCGGTTGAGCGGGTCCCAGTTCTCATAGAACTTTGTCCCCCTGCAGCATTCGACTGAAGTTCAGTTCCCAAGGATTAGTCCGATTGAGATTGATGTAACTTCTTCTCCTCGGCAGGATGATTCCTCCTCTCCCCCAGTGTGGTTCTTTCTCCTTGACAAGAGGCTTTTCCCTTCAGCATTTATTTTGCTGATGGGGTCATAGCATTTTGCATGATTGCATAGCATTTACCCTAAATGCGTAACATTTCCACTGTGGGGAGCATTGCGCCATTGTCAAAGCATATGCATACAAAACATGAGCTAGGTCGTTACCGTTCTGGTTTTGCAGGTGTTGCTCCGCAGAATGGTTTGCTCAAGATAACTCTTGAATTCAATAGCGAAGTTGATTGCTTAAGATGATTCTTAAAATCCCCGGTGAAGTCACCAGAGTTGGTTGCTCAAGTTGATGCTTAGGATTCTCGGCAGAGTGTTTGCTCAGGATGATTCCTGAAATCTCCAGCAGAGCTATCAGTTTAGGATGATTCTTGAAGTCCCCAGTGGAGTTGATTGTTCAAGATGATTCTTGATCCCCTCAGCTGAGTTTATTTGTCCAGAATGATTTCTGAATCCCCGAAGCAGAGTTACTTAATAGTTCTCCAGAATCCCCAGCGAAGATGTGTCATCCCCAGCAGGTTTTAAACAGAGAAGTTGAAATTTCCCTTGGAGACTTGATGATTGAAGTCTGGCAGCGGTGCCAAAACCCCTGACTTACTGATGAAGTCCAGCTGCGATGTCGAAGCAGTTTTCCTAGCTGATGCAGGGTGCCTGACGGTAAAAGATTGTATATCCTTAGTGGTTCCTGATTGATTAAGGATTCCATTTGAAGACTTACTGACGAAGTCCGGCTGATGCCCGAGATGTTCTTTGAATGCCTGATGGCATGACTAACTTGATTGTTAAAAAGTTCCTAATGGCCTGATGAGTCCCGAGGAATCCTTCTGCCACAGTGTCGCAGAATGCCTGACGGCAATATCAACTATGTATCGCCGGTTACCGAGTGACCAGTGATCCCTTGATGACTTGAGGAAGCTGCAGCGAAATCTGATAATCATCCCGACGGAGGTTTGAGAGTAGCCCATCACCAGTTACCGAGTAACCGGTGATCCCTTATTGACTTACTGATGAAGTACGACAAAGATACTGTCGACGTTCCTAGCGACGTGATGAGTCCATAGGCTACGATAAAGAATCCAGCTATCCTTCACCAGTTACCGCGTAACCGGTGACCCCTTGATGAATTGAGGACGAATATCTACAGCAAAATCAGATGATCATCCTGACGGAGATTTGAGCTTAGACCCTTCACCAATTACCGTGTGACCAATCCCCAGCAGAGTTGTCATGCAACTGTCATGCTCAGTTTCGAAGATGTTCCTACCAATCGGAGTATCGTGCACAAATCATCAGTTACCGTGTAACCGGTGATCCCTTGATGATTTGAGGATGCAATGATATCAGATGAATCAGAGAATCATCCTAACAGAGGTTCAGATCAGTATTTCTCCAGCTAGTTGTCGTTCAACTATCATTTCAGTTTCCGAAGATTTATTCCCATCAGAGTACCGTGTACTTGTGCAGTTGGCAAATTTCCGGGTTCTTTGGTATTCAACCGTCTTCTACCTTGACTGTTTGAGAGCCGTTCGCTTCTCAACCAGTCAGGTCCAAGCCGTTTGAATAGGGGCAGCTGTTGCACCCCAAAATTTGACCAACTACTTCTCGCAATTTGGCTTATGTTTCGACTTATTTTGCATTTGCATTTGCATACCGCCTACATTGCATTTTTCAGTCAGATTGACTTTATCGGGATTACAGCCCTCTTCTCGCGTTTCAGGCGATTTAAACCAGTTCGGATAAGCGGAATTTTATTTTTGGGCAGTCGTGCTCTTCCCGGTGTTTTCAGCTTACGCTGTTGTTTTGAGGATATTTCGATTATCCGCTTTTTTTAAACCATTTATCCCGTTGCGGTCTCGCAGTCTTATTTGTAGATTTGCACTGTTTTTGTTCCTTAGGGAATTATTAGCGTTTTCTCAGAATTTATTTTCCATTTTTAGCATAGGATTTAGTTTTTAATAGATTTAATTGAATTTTAGGTTTAATTTCCCATTTTTGAGATATTTTAATATTTTAGAATTTAATGGCATTTTTACCTTTTAGGATATTAATAGAGTTAATAGATTTTTAGATTTGATTTCTATTTTTTTAGATATTAATAGATTCATCTGAATAGCCTTTTCTTTTTTTTAGAGGTTAATAGATTTTAAATGGAATTTAATAGAATTAAATAGTTTTTCTCTATTTTTAGGATATTAGAATATTAATTGTTAGAATATATTAGAATTTATTTTAAGTTGGTTAGGTTTAGTTAGAGTATTAATTGTTTAGACTTTAATTAGTCTTTAGAACTTAATTGGTTTGTTAGCTGCTAACATTTTTTTAATAGTTTAGAACCTATTAGAGTTTTGTTTAAGGATTTATTTCCAGAACTTAATCAGAATTTAATTAGGACATTGATTAGTTTTAATTAGGATTAATAGGGTAGTTAATCATCATTAATTGAGTCTTTAAGTCATTTTCGTTTAGATTAATCAAGGGTAATTAAGTGCAGTCTTTGAGTCTGATTTGTGGGCCATGTGTCTGTTTCTGAGGGCCCAGTCCAGCGCCACTTGGCAGCCTTATAAAGCCCCATGTTGCTCTCCCTTTCAGTCTTCTCTGCACACCTCATTTTTCCACTCACCCTCTCTCTCTCTCTCTCTCTCAGAGCTTGCCACCTCATCCCTCACACTGCACGCATGGACGCCACGTACCACACCTCACTGCCACCTGCCTCTCCCTCTCTCCCATGCGGTGACACATGTCCCTCCAGGTGGCAACACCACACAACATGCATGCAAACCGCCGGAGCTTCACCGGCAAAATCACACAGTGGTACACGACCAAAACTTCACCGGAAACGTCATGAATCTCATCGGAAACTCAAGAACATTCATACATTTTTCCAGTTTCTTTACAATCTTTATCGTCCTCATCGTTTTTTCCAGAACATTCATCTTCCTCATCAATCTCTCCATCAAGATCCAACCACCTTCAATATATTCATCGGATTCCCAGAAGTTTTCAAGATCCATCAACGAGATCTTCAAGATCTCCATCGAAAGAAGCTTCCTACAATCTTTACGTCTTCCATGATCATCAATCTCCAACAACCTTTTCCGGAGATTTCAAGATTCCATTAAACACAAACTCAGGTCCATCAACAAGATCTTCAAGATCTTCATCTAGTTTTTCCTGATTTTTGCCCAGATCCTCAAGAACGCTCGTCGTCTTAATCAGATCCTCTAATCGTTTCCAGATTTCACGCATCCTCCATCTTCATCTAGAAGCTTCAAGATCTCCAAAGCTTCGCATGTTCATCATAGCGTTCTTAGAACGTCAACTGCTTCATCAAAATTCTCCAGACCATCATCCAAGAACCGTCAAGACCTTCATCGCGCTATCATCTTCCAAGTCGTTGGCATCAGGATTAACAAGGGAAGTGTGTGGTTCTGATTTATGGAAGTGTTCTGAAACGGAGTTGAGACGGAGGAAAGGTCACCGGCGGCGAGTTTGTATAGAAGGAATTAGGGTTTCTGTGAAGTTTTGGGAGAAGGAGGATGGAAGGGGAAATGTTGTGGACTGGGTCGGTGGGCTGAGCCCTTAAGCCCAATTGAAGTTTTGGAATCGTATCCCTCCGTTTCATCCATTCACCCCCATTCCTTTTTTTTCTTTCTTCTTGGCTGGTGATCTCCTTCTGTTGGGCTGGGCCCAATTGCCAGTTCCTGGATGCGCACCCCCCCCCCATTTTTTTCTTTATTATTGTTTTGTTTTTGCTGGGCTGGGCCCAATTGTACTGTATTACTAGCATACTCCCCAGACTACTGAAACACCCCCCTGTTGTACTCAGGTTGTAGTTAATTCGGCCTTGTATTCCAAGAAGAGGAACATTGGCGAATTCTCCACAACTATCAATAATCTGGACATTATCATAAACCGAAGAAGACCAAGTGATATCAGAATTCGTAAGAGACATAATCCTTTGAGACCACCTTAAACAATCCTTGTTTTTCCTAAAAACAGATGTCTGGGGTAAATGTGAAACGAACCAATTATACAGCAGAGGTAGACAGCAAACAATGGTACCGTTTCCCTTAGAAGTCCTACTATGGATGGAGAAATAAGTGTCACCAAGCAAAGTTGGAACAGGGTTCCCAATCAAGAAAATTCTAATAGCCTTAACATCCACAAAGTTGTAAATATTAGGAAACAAGATTAGTCCGTAGATGAGCAAAGCAAATATAGCCTCAAACGCTAATGTGCGACCAATGTCAGCAAATAAAGTGGCCTTCTCAATTAAGAACTTAGAAGTCAAACCCTTGAGACCTCCTTTAGTCTTTGGATTTGCATCAATATCCGATTTTGTCAAATGCGTAGCTGCAGCAATATCTTGAGGCTTAAGAGCTTCCTCCAAACCAGTATACAGAACCTTATCAGAAACCAGTACACCCAACAAATAAGCATATTCTTCCAAGGTCGGCATGAGCTGATAATCGGGAAAAGTAAAGCATCGGTAAATAGGATCATAGAACTGCATAAGGGTATTCAGAATTCCATCTTCAATGTTGGTAGAAAGAACAAATAAAAGTCTCCCATAACGAGATAAGAAGCCTGAACGATCATCTACCAAGGACACTAGCTTTCTCAACTCTGTAAGATCAGGATCCCGAAAACTGTACTTTTGAGTGTTTCTCCTTCCAATGTCCATAATCAACAATATCTGCGATGATTGCAAAAGAAAATCTCTAAGATCCTTAAAAACCAACTGAAACACAATACTCATGAATGCATGAGTGCAAGATGCAACACCCACAAACAAGACATACAAAGCACACAGGTTCAAAGGTTCGGCACGAGCATGGAGCCAAAGGTAAGAACCAACCAACCCATAATGGTATGTACTATGGTTATATGATCACCTGTAGAACAAAGTTCTAAAAAGTTCCTAGAGTCATAATTCCATCTTTTGGATGTTATCGGCTTAAACGACTACTCGTCGGCCAACAATATTCTCAAGAGAAACTCATCTGAGTGTGGTATCGCCTAACGACTAATTCAAGTCTACACCTGAACATCCACCGCACCACGTCCTAATAAGGCCAAGATGGGTTAAAGGGTTCTAAGGTCCTCAATTTCTCAGGCTCCCAGTCGGAAAAAGTAATATCAATTACGACTACTCGTAACACATCAGTAATTCCAAAGGGGCCTCCACCGAGCGGGGGATCTCAAGTCAGCTTAGTAAGGACTACTCCATGTAAGCCAACAAGACTATACCACCATCCTATCATAAGTGCACTCAAGTCCGGGTATAGGACTTATCTCACCACACAAATTACCAGGCACCAAAACAGAACAATCAATAACAAACAAGTCAAATAAAAAACAATAAATAAATCAAAGTAGGCGAAACCCACTAGGAACCTAAATGTCCCCAGCAGAGTCGCCACTTTTCTGTAGCGGTAAAAAATCGTGAGTGTAAGCTATTGATTAGCTTAACTCAAAAGAACAACAGTCGCCGCCGCATTTTTATTTTATCCAAATAAAGGAAAGGAAAAAGAGCGAACAAAACCAAAGAGTTCTAAAACGAGAACAAGAAACAGAGATCGGGATAAGGGGGTTGGTTACGCAATGGGAAGGTGTTAGCACCCAAAACGTCTATAGTACTCTATAGGAGCCCTTTGAAATATTTACGTTTTTTGGTTTGAAAATGGTTTGTTTGAAAAGAGATTGGGGAGATGAGAAGAGAATTATTTTTTAGATTTTTGTGTTTGGAGAGACTTATCGCCTCATGCCTACGTACCCACAAAGTGCAATATAGGATCAAAACCCCGTAGTTCGTGGTACAAGTGACAAAAATTTGTTGGTTTTTGATTGATTTTAAATGTAAAGACAAGTCGTCATTTTAAGGAGAAAACTGCGACTAGTCGCCCACAAGTATTAAGACAACATTTGCATCACATAAAGATGGAGGATTTGCTTGGATTATCAACAAGACTATCACTCAACATCAACGTGGAAAATGTCAAAGTCTTAATAATATGGAAAATAGGAGAATTACATCTCAACTATAGAAATGAATCATGTCTAAACTTTATGAAAAGTTTTAAAGTGAAAAAGTGCATAAAGGCACAAAAAGAGTTGATGAGTTTTTGTATTTTTTATGTCTTTTGAAATTGATCAAAGCATGATTAACATTGATTGACTTTTATTAAGAAGAACAAAGTTTGAAAATCACTTGACAAAAGTCAAGGTTTTATTGTGAAAGCGGTTTTGAAGTTCGAAACCAAGAAGGTTTTGAAAGAGGGAGAAAGTTTTGAAAATTTAAGAAGGGGAGGAGATGAAGTGACTATCTTAGAAACCAAAATAAGAGCTAGAGGTAAGAAAGATCTAACCGACTTGTAGCACACTCCATAGCGAGCAAAAAGAATTCCATCTGATTTAAAGCATAAGCTAATGAGCGAGCCAAATAAAGGCTAAGATCCACAATACTCCAAGCATAGGAATGAGAGTCCTAATTCTAAGTCCAAAGGTCCATGAAGTCCAAGGTCTCAGAATAGTCCAAGAGCATAACCACAAGGTTAATAGCACCAAGTTTTTAGAGATTTTTTATCCTTTATTAGTGTTTTGAACAAGGTATGGTCCAAGTGGACAAAAGAGAAATGACATTAACATAAACAAAGATATGATATAAAATGATAACATGGAAGCATAAAACAGAAGAAATAAGGAGTAAGAAGAGAATATAAACAAAATTAAACAAGGATATTGTTAGTGAATTAGTAGTTAGTGGTTAGAACATATGATCAATGATGATTAATTCTTGCACTTTAGACCAAGGTTAATGAAAACTCATTAGAGGATTGATAGAATCAAAGCCTCCTAACAATGATTTTCATAGGTAGTGGACTTAAGACAAGAAAATAATCATACTTGGACTTTCAAACATAAGTTTGAGCCACGAATGATCATTTTCCGATTAAGAGACACTTTAGCGCTATGTTAAGCAATCGTAATCAGGTTTATGTAGAAACCACGACTATCTGAGGCCGATCAATAATAATGTTAGTGTTAACACATGTTAGAGAAGTGATATGTAAATCACTCTCCTAAAACATGTCACACAAAAAGAAAAGAGGTAGTGATCTCATCACAATCAAGATTTTTCATCGATTAATCAAAAGTAATCTATCACTATTCCAAAGTACGGAGAATTATCTCAATGATTATTCATCCATAGATTTGAAACAATGAAGATTAAACAACCTTGATAATCAATAATCCATGATCCATAGATCTCATCGATCAAAAGAAAAAGAAGAAGAAGAAAACTAAAATGAATCTTAATTTGATTAAATCATCATTAATATCAATCACGTCTCTTGGCGGATTTGGAATTTATCCTATCGACGCCCATGGTCCATTGAGATTAACAAGATTATACTCAAAATCTAAGATCCAACCAAATCAACCAACAATTGGTCCAAAATATTAAAATATTTTCAAATAATTTTTTAAGAGCTTTTTCAAGAATATTATTTAAAAAAACAAACTAATAGCAAGAAAAAAGTGGAAAGGCCCACACGGCCAAGTTCTTAAGAAAAATAAAAATTAAAAAGAAGAAAAATATAATTTAAAATAAAAAAAAATAAGTGAAAAGGACAAAAGAGAAATAAAAATTCAGAAACAATATCTTCTCCATTCTCAACCGTGACACTATTCACACCATAGCCATGAGTTCAATGCTTGCTCAAATCAAAGCAGCAAGACGCAAAACCAACACGGTTGTGATCGGAATCAAGAGCTCTTCATAACAGTACCAACAATTCAAAGAAACACAACAAAAGTAACGGATCGATGAAGCTCAAACTACCTTCAAATTCAGGTAAACAGTCAAACAAAAACTCTCTTCTTCTTCTTCTTTGAATCTGGCCGAGTTGCTGTTGTTGTTGAATGAAGTTGAGGTACGGTGATATTTTTGTGTGGAAAGGTTGTGAATGAAAGGAGAGTTAAATCGGGTGAAGCTTAAAGAATGGTTGAGGGTGAAATTTGAAGGTGAAATTTGAAGGAAAATTGAGGAGTTATGATGAATATTCTGCAGGGGTTAATTGGCTCTTCAAGCTTGAGAAAATAAGTGAGAGGTGGATTGTATTTATAGATAAGAGTGAGTGAAAAATGATTTGCCGTTTGTGTTATTTTTCTGCGTTTTGGTTCAATGTCACGCGTGATAGGTTGTGATATTTTTTCATGTCGTTTTGCTTTTTACACTTTTGTAGCTCACTTACGTGACATGGATTAGATGCAGCTTGAGTTTAAGAGCTGATGTTGATTAATTTGAAAACACAGTTTGGTTGTTGGCAAGACAATTCTTGATATTCAGAATATTCAATTGTATCAGGTATATCATCACCAAAAAAAATTGACAAAGGCAGGGCCTCCCTAACCGATTCAGCCGTCGTTGTTATCCCTCATTCCTTTAGTGGCTTTCATTGCAGAATCTATCACATATTGGGACTCATTAACAGACTTATCACCATTGTTAGCACCCTTGACATGGGACTCGAGATGACTGTCAACAACAAACTTCACAAGCATTTCATCAGTGAATGGATTAATCACGTTGTTCACAACACAGAGGATATCAAAACAAGTAATAACATGATCTGTCAATTCAAAATCTTGTGCAAAGAAATTCGAGGAATTACGTATCCCTCCAACAGGATTTACAGCAGCAATGATAAAACAACTGGCCGGAAGAGATGTGATAATTCCAACTTTTGATATGTTTAGAGTTATTCAAACAATTGGTGTTATTTCGTTGGACCAAGTTGATATCATAGCTTTGACAATATGATTTAGAATGAGATTTTGTATGAGTCAATCTTCGCCGTCATTCGAGCTTACAACCAAACTCAAACCCTCACTAGTGATAGAAACATGCCCTTGAACTGATGTTACTGTTTAACAAGCCAGTGTAGACATGTTCAGTACAACCGTCTCCGAAGTCCCGCTCTTGTTGTGATCACCAATAATGAACCAGTTCTCTCCTACTATCACACCAGCATGTCTTGTTGATTCTGTCCCGTATCTTCTCCCACGTGGATCAATTAGCAGCAAGTAAGAAAAATACGACCAGCAATTGGCCTTAATCCTTCTGATGCATATGCTTCATTTGAGGAATTGGCAACACAACTTAAGATGTCGTATATTTGGAGGATCAATTTAACAGTTTACTCTTTGACAGAAAGTTATATAACAAACTGAAGCATTACATCAAAAGCATTAAAATATCGCCACACTTCATTACAATTTAGAAACAAAGTAGGAGGGGTAGAAGCTACCGATGAGATAGAGAAACTTGGAGAAGTCCATCATGGATTTTGCTAGCTACATGGCAAACAACACCAGGTCCATGTGGAATGAACACAATAGAAGTCTAGGAAATGGATGGAGAAAGCTGGAATGCATTCGTCAGTAGTTCTGCTATATGACTTGACATGGGATGTTAGCCTGAAATTGTGACTTGAAGGCTTGGCTTGAGCTTCATAGTTTGTGGCTTGGCACATGAAGATTTGATTCGCATAAGAGATGACCAGCTTCAACTGCGCAGTGTTGACAAAATGGCTTACGGATTCTAGTCCTGAAGAACTGAGCATACTTACAGTTGTTTCATCCATCGGAAGACATCATTCCACATTTGAGCCAGGTGAACAAACAAGCAAGCTGCTCTGCTGTTGTGTATTAAGAATTATGTATAACTTTTGCCACTGATCCAGCGGAAAAGTCACCAACAAATCTGAGTTTCCAGAGGAGGGTACATTGTTCCCAGAAAGGTCATGTGAAACACCCTGAAGCAAAGTGAAGACAACTGAACTCGATGTTCCAATATTCCTTACAGAACTTAAGTCGCTCCCAATGCTTTCCATTGACAGTTTCTCAACATGAGCATTAGACAGTGTAAAGTCAGCTCCATCTAGATGAAGAGCTATAGCATCACCAGAATTCTCAGCAACCTTGTTTGTACTACTACTTGTATCCTCGTTAATAAAGTCTTGGCTGGATGCAGTATGCTCAACACCTATTTCAGTTGGATTAGATAAGTCACTGTCCAATGTTAAATTGTCCACAGCATGTTCAGAACATTTTTCTTTTCCATGCGCCAGTGTACCCAGCTCAGAAACCTCAGAAGTAGTATGATCACCAGAAATAGATGCAGTTTTAACAAAATCATGTGAACTATTGTGGATGGTATGTGATAGTGTAGTACCACCACTAGCTTCATTAGTAACCAACTAGCACAGTGCTGGAAACACAACAAATTAATGAAAGACATCTTTGTTCTTTTTAGGAGAAACCAAGTCGTATGGATAAGCATCGCTTCTTTGCAAAGAAGTTCTTCATGGGGAAGTAAAGGAACCCTGTTAAGAAGTGTGTATCGCCGACTCGAAATAACCGCAAGAATAAATCACTCATCAAGTGCAAAATTCACGGCTTCTCCACAGTTGAAATCATGACTGAAGCCTGCATGATATGCACTAGGAAAGGTTATTACGAACTCTCCTGGCTTATCCTATCTCCACCAGAAAATATATCATGAACTGTCATTGCTTCTTTGTCTAGGAACAATACAAAGTCATGAATTTTGAGAAATTTCGGCTTTTATATCAGAAGTTATTTTGTATATATTGAGTAGGTTCTTGGGATGAAATGAGGCTTTTCCTGCAACTGAACCAGCAACTTCAGAATTGTCCTTTTTATCACATGGAATATCAGAAGGTGAGGCTTTGAGGAGAATGACAGCTGCAGAATTTTGGATGGATGTATCATGCACGCCTTAAAGAACATGTTTAATATCCTTCAGGATCTGACCCACATCAGCATCCTCAGCCACGGACTCAAAAACTGATTGTATTCTTTATTGAAGTTCGGTTGGTGATAAGCCGTCAATCCTACGGGAACTGGGTGATATTGCAGTAGGGGATACTTAAGTTGCCAATGGATTCAAATGAGCTAGATGCATTTTTGTAGATGTTTGCTGCCAGAAATACTAGAACCAAATGAATGATCAAACTGCTGGTTTCCACCACAAGTTGCATTATTCTCATTTTCAGTAGTAGTGCTAGTTGTGTGCGCGTCCAAACCCCACTGATGATGAATACCATATGAATCACTCCAATTGTTATTTGCAGCCTGGTTACCAGCACCCTTTGACTCATAATAGCCAGCCTGACCATTATGTATATCAGCAATATTTTGAGCATGGCTGGAAAAACCGCCAAGGCCTGTAAACACAATCTCTGTCTTTCTATCAATGTTGTCTATTGCCTCTTCTTCTTTAATGGCTTCAATTTTAACTGTGACATCATCTTGATAATGACCATTTGCAGATGACTTGGGATTTGTAACATCTAGTTGCGTGAAATCCAACTTCTCAGGCTTAGAGAATGCATAAGCAGAAGTAACAGAAGCTGCTGCAGCTGCGGCAGCCAGTGATTGGAAAATCTTGGGACGCAAAGTGTTCTTTGCCTTGGGTCTCATAACAAAAACCTCATTGCTATACTTCCCATTGTAACCACCAAAAGAAAACAAATATGTTTCACCATCAATCAATCCTGAGCAGAGACTAAGACCGTCACTAGAAAGTGGATCTTTTTGCTTGACAACATCCAATACTTTGAGCGGTCTGTGTTTATTTCGAGCAATACAGGACTTTCAGAACAAAAATAAACATGACTTGTTTGGTTCAAATGGATCTACTGGCAATATTACCACATCACCCTTATTGACAACCTCAAATTGTTTCTTTCCTCCTCCAAGAGAAATGTTATGCACTTCCATGTATCTTGGAACAATCCTTCAATCATGCTTTAAGTTCACTTGAATGGCACACTTGAATGAATACCTCCATAAAACATTAATCCAAATCAACTTGTAATCAACCAATAATTGAATATGCAATAAGAGGATCACAAAGAGGCCAACAACTATACTTTGTACTCGCATCTCAATAAAAACATCTTGATTGAATATTCACCAAACTTGACTAGTACAGACAAACCTTTGAATCTTCGGTTAAAACTGAATCTCTTACAATATGTCTGAGTTAATATCTGGGAAAATAAATCCACAGATGAACACAACCTGGACTGATGAACCTTGACCATAATAGTCTGGATCATACTTCTCATAAAACACTGCTCGATAAACTGATGATTCTCCACAAGACCACTCGACCTCGAATAATCATCTCTTGAGAAAATAGAACACTAATACAGATACTTGCAAATGAAGTAATCCCTTGATAGTTTGACCTTACTACGCATGAATAGCCACACTTGATTCCAATCCATTCCTTTCACATGAATCTCCCTACAAGACCTTACAAGCAAATTTTGCAAAATATTTTTGGTATTTTGGTTAGAGGTTAGCAAATAGAAATAAACATAAAGCAAGTAAGAAACAGACAGGGATTAGAGAACCAAAAAGTACGATCTTGTTTGTGGAATGATATGCAAATGAAATGTGGGATCTTAGGGGTAAAAATTAGGGTATTAGAATGACCCATCACCAAAAGGATGATAGAGCGACACATACATACACACCGTGACACCAAAAGGATATAGGGGTTCATTACCAAAAGGATAATGTAGAACACTCGCATAATCTTGTACCAAAAGGATGACAAAACCATCACTAAAAGGATGATAGAGCGATACACATGTACAACCCTGACATCAGGTGTACATTACCAAAAGGATAATGGAGAATACTCGTACAATCTGGCACCAAAAGGATGACATACCCGTCACTAAAAGGATGATGGCGCGACACACACACACACACAACCCGACACCAAAAGGATGTTGGGCTCCATCTCCAAAAGGTTAGTGGAGAACACTCGTACAATCTGGTATCAACACGATGAAAGACCCATCACCAAAAGGATGATAGAGCGGCACATACATACACACCGTGACACCAAAAGGATATAGGGGTTCATTAACAAAAGGATAATGTAGAACACTCGGATAAACTGGTAACAAAAGGATGACTGACCCATCACCAAATGGATGATATAGCGAACTCACACACACAACCTTGAAACCAATAGGATGTAGGAGTCCATTACCAAAAGAATAATGGATAACACTCGCACTATCTGGACCCAAAAGGATGACAAACCCATCACCAAAATGATGACAGAGCGATACACATGTACAACCCTGACATCAAAAGGATATATGGGTCCATTACCAAAAGGATAATGGAGAACACACACACAATCTGGCACCAAAAGGATGACAGACCCGTCACTAAAAGGATGATGAAGCGACACATACACACACAACCCGACACCAAAAGGATGTTGGGGTCCATCTCCAAAAGGTTAATGGAGAATACTCGTACAATCTGGTACCAAAAGGATGATAGAGCGACACATACATACACATCGTGACACCAAAAGGATATAGGGGTTCATTACCATAGGATAATATAGGACACTCGCATAATCTGGTACCAATAGGATGACGGACCCATCACAAAATGGATGATATAGCGAACTCACACACAAAACCCTGACACCAATAGGATGTAGGGGTCAATTGCCAAAAGGATAATGGAGAACACTCGCACAATCTGGCACCAAAAGGATGACAGGCCTATCACCAAAAGGATGATAGAGCGATACACACGTAGAGCCCTGACATCGAAAGGATATAGGGTCCATTACAAAAAGGATAACAGAGAACACTCGCAGAATCTGGCACTAAAAGGATGACAGACCCATCACCAAAAGTATGATAGAGCGACATACACACACAACCCTGACACCAAAAGGATGTAGGGGTCCATTATCAAAACGATAATGGAGAACACTCGCACAATCTGGCACCAAAAAGATAACAGACCCATCACTAAAAGGATGATGGAGCTACACACACACACACAACCCGACACCAAAAGGACGTTGGGGTCCATCTCCAAAAGGTTAATGGAGAACAGTCGTAGAATATGGCATCAAAATGATGAATGACCCATCACCAAATGGACGATAGAGCGACACATACATACACACCGTGACACCAAAAGGATATAGGGGTTCATTACCAAAAGGATAATATAGAACACTCGCATAATCTGGTACCAAAAGGATGACAGACCCATCACCAAAAGGATGATAGAGCAATACACATGTACAACCCTGACATCAAAAGGATATAAGGGTACATTACCAAAAGGATAATAGAGAATGCTCCTACAATCTGGTACCAAAAGGATAAAACACCCATCACCAAAAGGATGATAGAGCGACACATAGATACACACCGTGACACCAAAAGGATAAGGGGTTCATTACCAAAAGGATAATGTAGAACACACGCATAATCTGGTACCAAAAGGATGACAGACCCATCACCAAATGGATGATATAGCGAACTCACACACACAACCCTGACACCAATAGGATGTAGGAGTCCATTACCAAAAGGTTATGGGAGATTACTCGCACAATCTGGCTCCAAAAGGTTGACAGACCCATCACCAAAAGGATGATAGAGCGATACACACACACAACCCTGACATCAAAAGGATATAAGGGTCCATTACCAAAAGGATAATGGTGAACACTCGCACACTGTGGCACCAAAAGGATGACAGAACCATCACTAAAAGGATGATGGAGCTACACACACACACACAACTCGACACCAAAAGGACGTTGGGGTCCATCTCCAAAAGATTAATGGAGAACACTCGTACAATATGTCATCAAAATGATGAATGACCCATCAAAAAAAGGATGATAGAGCGACACATACATACACACTGTGACACCAAAAGGATAAGGGGTTCATTACCAAAAGGATAATGTAGAACACACGCATAATCTGGTACCAAAAGGATGACAGACTCATCACCAAATGGATGATATAGAAAATTCACACACACAACCCTGACACCGATAGGATGTAGGGGTCCATTACCAAAAGGATAAGGGAGATTACTCGGACAATCTAGCTCCAAAAGGATTATAGACCCATCATCGAAAGAATGATAGAGCGATAGACACGCATAACCCTGACATCAAAAAGATATAGGGGTCCATTACCAATAGGATAATGAAGCACACTCGCACAATCTGGAACCAAAAGGATGACAGACCCGTCACCAAAAGGATGATAGAGCGATACACACGTACACCCCTGACACCAAAATGATGTAGGAATCCATTGCCAAAACGATAATGGAGAACACTAGCACAACCTGGAACCAAAAGGATGACATACCCATCACTAAAAGGATGATGGAGCTACACACACATACACACAACCCAACACCAAAAGGATGTTGGGGTCCATCTCCAAAAGGTTACTGGAGAACACTCGTACAATCTGGCATCAAAAGGATGAATTACCCATCACCAAAAGGATGATAGAGCGACACATACATACACACCGTGACACCAAAAGGATATATGGGTTCATTACCAAAATGATAATGTATAACACTCGCATAATCTGGTACCAAAAGGATGACAAACCCATCACTAAAAGGATGATAGAGCGATACACATGTACAACCCTGATATCAGGGGTATATTACCAAAAGGATAATGGAGAATACTCGCACAATCTGGCACCCAAAGGATGACAGACCCGTGACTAAAAGGATGATGGAGCGACAGAGACACACACAACCCGACACCAAAAGGATGTTGGGGTCCATCTCCAAAAGGTTAATGGAGAACACTCGTACAATCTGGTACCAAACGGATGAAAGACCCATCACCAAAAGGATGATAGAGCGACACATACATACACACCGTGACACCAAAAGGATATAGGGGTTCATTACCAAAAGGATAATGTAGAACACTCGCATAATCTGGTACCAAAAGGATGACAGACGCATCACCAAATGGATGATATAGCGAACTCACACATACAACCTTGACACCAATAGGATGTAGGGGTCCATTACCAAAAGAATAATGGAGAACACTCGCACAATCTGGACCCAAAAGGATGATAGAGCGATACACATGTACAACCCTGACATCAAAAGGATATAGGGGTCCATTACCAAAAGGATAATGGAGAACACTCGCACAATCTGGCACCAAAAGGATGACAGACCCGTCACTAAAACGATGATGAAGCGACACTCACACCCAACCCGACACCAAAAGGATGTTGGGGACCATCTCCAAAAGTTTAATGGAGAATACTTGTACAATCTGGTACCAAAAGGATGAAACATCCATCACCAAAAGGATGATAGAGCGAAACATACATACACACCGTGACACCAAAAGGATATAGGGGTTCATTATCAAAGGATAATGTAGAACACTCGCATAATCTGGTACCAAAAGGATGACAGACCCATCACGAAATGGATGATATAGTAAACTCACACACAAAACCCTGACACCAATAGGATGTAGGGGTCAATTGCCAAAAGGATAATGGAGAACACTCGCACAATCTGGCACCAAAAGGATGATAGGCCCATCACCAAAAGGATGATAGAGTGATACACACGTACAACCCTGACATCCAAAGGATATAAGGGTCCATTACAAAAAGGATAATGGAGAACACTCGCACAATCTGGCACCAAAACGATGACTGACCCATCACCAAAAGGATGATAGAGCGACATACACACACAACCCTGACACCAAAAGGATGTAGGGGTCCATTATCAAAACGATAATGGAGAACACTCGCACAATCTGGCACCAAAAGGATGACAGACCCATCACTAAAAGGATGATGGAGCTACACACACACACAACCCGACACCAAAAGGACGTTGGGGTCCATCTCCTAAAGGTTAATGGATAACACTCGTATAATATGGCATCAAAATGATGAATGACACATTACCAAAAGGATGATAGAGCAACACATACATACACACCGTGACACCAAAAGGATATAGGGGTTCATTACCAAAAGGATAATATAGAACACTCGCATAATCTGGTACCAAAAGGATAATGTAGAACACTCGCATAATCTGGTACCAAAATGATGACAGGCCCATCACCAAAAGGTTGATAGAGCGATACACATGTGAAACCCTGACATCAAAAGGATATACGGGAACGTTACCAAAAGGATAATGGAGAATACTCGCACAATCTGGCACCAAAATGATGACAGACCTGTCACTAAAAGGATGATGGAGCGACACACACACACAAAACCCAACACCAAAAGGATGTTGGGGTCCATCTCCAAAAGTTTAATGGAGAACACTTCCACAATCTGGAACCAAAAGGATGACAGACCCATCACCAAAAGGATGATAAAGCGACATACACACGCAGCCCTGACACCAAAAGCATGTAGGGGTCCATTACCAAAAGGATAATGGAGAACACTCGCACAATCTGGCACCAAAAGGATGACAGACCCATCACTAAAAGGATGATGGAGCTACGCACACACACACAACCCGACACCAAAAAAACGTTGGGGTGCATCTCCAAAAGGATAATGGAGAACTCTCGTACAATTTGGCATTAAAAGTATGAATGACCCATCACCAAAAGTATGATAGAGCGACACATACGTACACACTGTGACACCAAAAGGATATATATTGTTCATTACCAAAAGGATAATATAGAACACTCGCATAATCTGGTACCAAAAAGGATGACACACCCATCTCCAAATGGATGATATAGCAAACTCACACACACAACCCTGACACCAATAGGATGTAGGGATCCATTACCAAAGGGATAATGGAGATCACTCGCACAATCTGGCACAAAAAGGATGTTATAACCATCACCAAAAGGATGATAGAGCGATACACACGCAAAACCCTGACATGAAAAGGATATAGGGGTCCATTACCAAAAGGATAATAGAGAACACTCACACAATCTGGCACCAAAAGGATTATTGACCCGTCACCAAAAGGATGATAGAGCGATACACACGCACTACCCTGACATCAAAAGGCTGTTAAGGTCCATTACTAAAAGGATAACGAAGAACACTCGAACAATCTGGCACCCAAAGGATGACAGACCCATCACCAAAAGGATAATAGAGCGACATACACACACAACCCTGACACCAAAAGGATGTTGGGGTCCATCTCCAAAAGGTTAATGGAGAACACTTGTACAATCTAGCATCAAAAGGATGAAAGACCCATCACCAAAAGGATGATAGAGCGACACATACATACACACCGTGACACCAAAAGGATATAGGGGTTCATTACCAAAAGGATAATGTAGAACACTCTCATAATCTGGTGCCAAAAGGATGACAGACCCATCACCAAATGGATGATATAGCGAACTCACACACATAACCCTAACACCAATAGGATGTAGGGGTCCATTGCCAAAAGGATAATGGAGAACACTCGCACAATCTAGCACCAAAAGGATGACAGGCCAATCACCAAAAGCATGATAGAGCGATACACACGTACAACCCTGACATCCAAAGGATATAGGGGTCCATTACCAAAAGGATAATGGAGAACACTAGCACAACCTGGAACCAAAAGGATGACAGACCCATCAGCAAAAGGATGATGGAGCTACACACACATACACACAACCCAACACCAAAAGGATGTTGGGGTCCATCTCCAAAAGGTTACTGGAGAACACTCGTACAATCTGGCATCAAAAGGATGAATGACCCATCACCAAAAGGATGATAGAGCGACACATACATACACACCGTGACACCAAAAGGATATATGGGTTCATTACCAAAATGATAATGTATAACACTCGCATAATCTGGTACCAAAAGGATGACAAACCCATCACTAAAAGGATGATAGAGCGATACACATGTACAACCCTGATATCAGGGGTATATTACCAAAAGGATAATGGAGAATACTCGCACAATCTGGCACCCAAAGGATGACAGACCCGTGACTAAAAGGATGATGGAGCGACAGAGACACACACAACCCGACACCAAAAGGATGTTGGGGTCCATCTCCAAAAGGTTAATGGAGAACACTCGTACAATCTGGTACCAAACGGATGAAAGACCCATCACCAAAAGGATGATAGAGCGACACATACATACACACCGTGACACCAAAAGGATATAGGGGTTCATTACCAAAAGGATAATGTAGAACACTCGCATAATCTGGTACCAAAAGGATGACAGACCCATCACCAAATGGATGATATAGCGAACTCACACATACAACCTTGACACCAATAGGATGTAGGGGTCCATTACCAAAAGAATAATGGAGAACACTCGCACAATCTGGACCCAAAAGGATGATAGAGCGATACACATGTACAACCCTGACATCAAAAGGATATAGGGGTCCATTACCAAAAGGATAATGGAGAACACTCGCACAATCTGGCACCAAAAGGATGACAGACCCGTCACTAAAACGATGATGAAGCGACACTCACACCCAACCCGACACCAAAAGGATGTTGGGGACCATCTCCAAAAGTTTAATGGAGAATACTTGTACAATCTGGTACCAAAAGGATGAAACATCCATCACCAAAAGGATGATAGAGCGAAACATACATACACACCGTGACACCAAAAGGATATAGGGGTTCATTATCAAAGGATAATGTAGAACACTCGCATAATCTGGTACCAAAAGGATGACAGACCCATCACGAAATGGATGATATAGTAAACTCACACACAAAATCCTGACACCAATAGGATGTAGGGGTCAATTGCCAAAAGGATAATGGAGAACACTCGCACAATCTGGCACCAAAAGGATGATAGGCCCATCACCAAAAGGATGATAGAGTGATACACACGTACAGCCCTGACATCCAAAGGATATAAGGGTCCATTACAAAAAGGATAATGGAGAACACTCGCACAATCTGGCACCAAAACGATGACTGACCCATCACCAAAAGGATGATAGAGCGACATACACACACAACCCTGACACCAAAAGGATGTAGGGGTCCATTATCAAAACGATAATGGAGAACACTCGCACAATCTGGCACCAAAAGGATGACAGACCCATCACTAAAAGGATGATGGAGCTACACACACACACAACCCGACACCAAAAGGACGTTGGGGTCCATCTCCTAAAGGTTAATGGATAACACTCGTATAATATGGCATCAAAATGATGAATGACACATTACCAAAAGGATGATAGAGCAACACATACATACACACCGTGACACCAAAAGGATATAGGGGTTCATTACCAAAAGGATAATATAGAACACTCGCATAATCTGGTACCAAAAGGATAATGTAGAACACTCGCATAATCTGGTACCAAAATGATGACAGGCCCATCACCAAAAGGTTGATAGAGCGATACACATGTGAAACCCTGACATCAAAAGGATATACGGGAACGTTACCAAAAGGATAATGGAGAATACTCGCACAATCTGGCACCAAAATGATGACAGACCTGTCACTAAAAGGATGATGGAGCGACACACACACACAAAACCCAACACCAAAAGGATGTTGGGGTCCATCTCCAAAAGTTTAATGGAGAATACTTCCACAATCTGGAACCAAAAGGATGACAGACCCATCACCAAAAGGATGATAAAGCGACATACACACGCAGCCCTGACACCAAAAGCATGTAGGGGTCCATTACCAAAAGGATAATGGAGAACACTCGCACAATCTGGCACCAAAAGGATGACAGACCCATCACTAAAAGGATGATGGAGCTACGCACACACACACAACCCGACACCAAAAAAACGTTGGGGTGCATCTCCAAAAGGATAATGGAGAACTCTCGTACAATTTGGCATTAAAAGTATGAATGACCCATCACCAAAAGTATGATAGAGCGACACATACGTACACACTGTGACACCAAAAGGATATATATTGTTCATTACCAAAAGGATAATATAGAACACTCGCATAATCTGGTACCAAAAAGGATGACACACCCATCTCCAAATGGATGATATAGCAAACTCACACACACAACCCTGACACCAATAGGATGTAGGGATCCATTACCAAAGGGATAATGGAGATCACTCGCACAATCTGGCACAAAAAGGATGTTATAACCATCACCAAAAGGATGATAGAGCGATACACACGCAAAACCCTGACATGAAAAGGATATAGGGGTCCATTACCAAAAGGATAATAGAGAACACTCACACAATCTGGCACCAAAAGGATTATTGACCCGTCACCAAAAGGATGATAGAGCGATACACACGCACTACCCTGACATCAAAAGGCTGTTAAGGTCCATTACTAAAAGGATAACGAAGAACACTCGAACAATCTGGCACCCAAAGGATGACAGACCCATCACCAAAAGGATAATAGAGCGACATACACACACAACCCTGACACCAAAAGGATGTTGGGGTCCATCTCCAAAAGGTTAATGGAGAACACTTGTACAATCTAGCATCAAAAGGATGAAAGACCCATCACCAAAAGGATGATAGAGCGACACATACATACACACCGTGACACCAAAAGGATATAGGGGTTCATTACCAAAAGGATAATGTAGAACACTCTCATAATCTGGTGCCAAAAGGATGACAGACCCATCACCAAATGGATGATATAGCGAACTCACACACATAACCCTAACACCAATAGGATGTAGGGGTCCATTGCCAAAAGGATAATGGAGAACACTCGCACAATCTAGCACCAAAAGGATGACAGGCCAATCACCAAAAGCATGATAGAGCGATACACACGTACAACCCTGACATCCAAAGGATATAGGGGTCCATTACCAAAAGGATAATGGAGAACACTAGCACAACCTGGAACCAAAAGGATGACAGACCCATCAGCAAAAGGATGATGGAGCTACACACACATACACACAACCCAACACCAAAAGGATGTTGGGGTCCATCTCCAAAAGGTTACTGGAGAACACTCGTACAATCTGGCATCAAAAGGATGAATGACCCATCACCAAAAGGATGATAGAGCGACACATACATACACACCGTGACACCAAAAGGATATATGGGTTCATTACCAAAATGATAATGTATAACACTCGCATAATCTGGTACCAAAAGGATGACAAACCCATCACTAAAAGGATGATAGAGCGATACACATGTACAACCCTGATATCAGGGGTATATTACCAAAAGGATAATGGAGAATACTCGCACAATCTGGCACCCAAAGGATGACAGACCCGTGACTAAAAGGATGATGGAGCGACAGAGACACACACAACCCGACACCAAAAGGATGTTGGGGTCCATCTCCAAAAGGTTAATGGAGAACACTCGTACAATCTGGTACCAAACGGATGAAAGACCCATCACCAAAAGGATGATAGAGCGACACATACATACACACCGTGACACCAAAAGGATATAGGGGTTCATTACCAAAAGGATAATGTAGAACACTCGCATAATCTGGTACCAAAAGGATGACAGACCCATCACCAAATGGATGATATAGCGAACTCACACATACAACCTTGACACCAATAGGATGTAGGGGTCCATTACCAAAAGAATAATGGAGAACACTCGCACAATCTGGACCCAAAAGGATGATAGAGCGATACACATGTACAACCCTGACATCAAAAGGATATAGGGGTCCATTACCAAAAGGATAATGGAGAACACTCGCACAATCTGGCACCAAAAGGATGACAGACCCGTCACTAAAACGATGATGAAGCGACACTCACACCCAACCCGACACCAAAAGGATGTTGGGGACCATCTCCAAAAGTTTAATGGAGAATACTTGTACAATCTGGTACCAAAAGGATGAAACATCCATCACCAAAAGGATGATAGAGCGAAACATACATACACACCGTGACACCAAAAGGATATAGGGGTTCATTATCAAAGGATAATGTAGAACACTCGCATAATCTGGTACCAAAAGGATGACAGACCCATCACGAAATGGATGATATAGTAAACTCACACACAAAATCCTGACACCAATAGGATGTAGGGGTCAATTGCCAAAAGGATAATGGAGAACACTCGCACAATCTGGCACCAAAAGGATGATAGGCCCATCACCAAAAGGATGATAGAGTGATACACACGTACAGCCCTGACATCCAAAGGATATAAGGGTCCATTACAAAAAGGATAATGGAGAACACTCGCACAATCTGGCACCAAAACGATGACTGACCCATCACCAAAAGGATGATAGAGCGACATACACACACAACCCTGACACCAAAAGGATGTAGGGGTCCATTATCAAAACGATAATGGAGAACACTCGCACAATCTGGCACCAAAAGGATGACAGACCCATCACTAAAAGGATGATGGAGCTACACACACACACAACCCGACACCAAAAGGACGTTGGGGTCCATCTCCTAAAGGTTAATGGATAACACTCGTATAATATGGCATCAAAATGATGAATGACACATTACCAAAAGGATGATAGAGCAACACATACATACACACCGTGACACCAAAAGGATATAGGGGTTCATTACCAAAAGGATAATATAGAACACTCGCATAATCTGGTACCAAAAGGATAATGTAGAACACTCGCATAATCTGGTACCAAAATGATGACAGGCCCATCACCAAAAGGTTGATAGAGCGATACACATGTGAAACCCTGACATCAAAAGGATATACGGGAACGTTACCAAAAGGATAATGGAGAATACTCGCACAATCTGGCACCAAAATGATGACAGACCTGTCACTAAAAGGATGATGGAGCGACACACACACACAAAACCCAACACCAAAAGGATGTTGGGGTCCATCTCCAAAAGTTTAATGGAGAACACTTCCACAATCTGGAACCAAAAGGATGACAGACCCATCACCAAAAGGATGATAAAGCGACATACACACGCAGCCCTGACACCAAAAGCATGTAGGGGTCCATTACCAAAAGGATAATGGAGAACACTCGCACAATCTGGCACCAAAAGGATGACAGACCCATCACTAAAAGGATGATGGAGCTACGCACACACACACAACCCGACACCAAAAAAACGTTGGGGTGCATCTCCAAAAGGATAATGGAGAACTCTCGTACAATTTGGCATTAAAAGTATGAATGACCCATCACCAAAAGTATGATAGAGCGACACATACGTACACACTGTGACACCAAAAGGATTTATATTGTTCATTACCAAAAGGATAATATAGAACACTCGCATAATCTGGTACCAAAAAGGATGACACACCCATCTCCAAATGGATGATATAGCAAACTCACACACACAACCCTGACACCAATAGGATGTAGGGATCCATTACCAAAGGGATAATGGAGATCACTCGCACAATCTGGCACAAAAAGGATGTTATAACCATCACCAAAAGGATGATAGAGCGATACACACGCAAAACCCTGACATGAAAAGGATATAGGGGTCCATTACCAAAAGGATAATAGAGAACACTCACACAATCTGGCACCAAAAGGATTATTGACCCGTCACCAAAAGGATGATAGAGCGATACACACGCACTACCCTGACATCAAAAGGCTGTTAAGGTCCATTACTAAAAGGATAACGAAGAACACTCGAACAATCTGGCACCCAAAGGATGACAGACCCATCACCAAAAGGATAATAGAGCGACATACACACACAACCCTGACACCAAAAGGATGTTGGGGTCCATCTCCAAAAGGTTAATGGAGAACACTTGTACAATCTAGCATCAAAAGGATGAAAGACCCATCACCAAAAGGATGATAGAGCGACACATACATACACACCGTGACACCAAAAGGATATAGGGGTTCATTACCAAAAGGATAATGTAGAACACTCTCATAATCTGGTGCCAAAAGGATGACAGACCCATCACCAAATGGATGATATAGCGAACTCACACACATAACCCTAACACCAATAGGATGTAGGGGTCCATTGCCAAAAGGATAATGGAGAACACTCGCACAATCTAGCACCAAAAGGATGACAGGCCAATCACCAAAAGCATGATAGAGCGATACACACGTACAACCCTGACATCCAAAGGATATAGGGGTCCATTACCAAAAGGATAATGGAGAACACTAGCACAACCTGGAACCAAAAGGATGACAGACCCATCAGCAAAAGGATGATAGAGCGACATACACACGCAACCCAGACACTAAAATCATGTAGGGGTCCATTACCAAAACAATAATGGAGAACTCTCGCACAATAAGGAACCAAAAGTATGACAGACCCATCACTAAAAGGATGATAGAGCTACACACACACAACCCGACACCAAAAGGACGTTGGGGTCCATCTCCAAAAGGATAATGGAGAACTCTCGTACAGTCTGGCATCAAAAGTATGAATGACCCATCACTAAAAGGATGATAGAGCGACACATACATACACACCGTGACACCAAAAGGATATAGGGGTTCATTACCAAAAGGATAATGTAGAACACTCTCATAATCTGGAACCAAAAGGATGACAGACCCATCACCAAATGGATGATATAGCGAATGCACACACACAACCCTGACACCAATAGGATGTAGGGGTCCATTGCTAAAAGGATAATGGAGAAGACTCGCACAATCTGGCACCAAAACAATGACAGGCTGTTGCACCCCAAAATTTGACCAATTACTTATCGCAATTTGGCTCATGTTTCGACTCATTTCATTTTGCATTTGCATACCACGTACATTGCATTTTTTCCAGTCAGATTGACTTTATCGGGCTTACAGCCCTCTGATCGCGCTTCAGGCATTTCAGGCCAATACGAGGGCGTATTTTGAGAATCGGCGCTCGTTCCCTGTGTTTTCAGCTCTCGCTGTTGTTTTTGAGGACATCTCGGTGTCCGGTTTTTACCACTTATTTCGCGGTATTCGCGCATCTTTTTCTAATCGATTTAATCGGCTGTACGATATTTTTAGATTTTTCCCCTTATTTTCTAGAATTTTTTAATGGATTTAATTGATTTTTCTAGATATTAGATAGTTTTTTAATAGATATTAAATAGCTTTTTCTAGAATTTTAAATAGATAATTCTTTTTAATAGTTTTAAGTAGATATTTGTTAATAGATATTAAATAGATTTTAATAGGTGTAAATGGTTTTTTTCTATTTTTTAGAGTTTTCTAGAATTTTATTTGTTTTGAATATATTAGGTTTTATTTTAAATTTAATTCTTTCTAGATTAGGATTAATCGTTAGTTTAACTAGATTTAATTGGTTTGTATCCATTAGGTTTAATAGTTCATTAGTATTGCAGTTTTTAATTTTCGTTAGTATTAATTGAGTTTAATTAGGGATTAATCAGGTTAATTAGCTGCTAATTCGTGGGCCATGTGTCTAGTGTGGAGGCCCAGTCCAAGTATCTCGCCACTTGTCACGCTATAAGAAGTGCCACGAGTTCATTCCTCAGCTAGCCAACACATTCACTGCATGCTTCCTCTCACCGCCACCTCACCCCACACGTGGCCTCCATCCTCTCCCTCTCTCCCATGCGTGTTGACACGCGTGTTCCCCGTCCTCCTTTCACCGGCCGGCCATGCAACCGCCGCCGGAAGGTCGCCGGCGCCACCCTAACCATCGCCAGTAACTGAAACCGTCGCCGGAAAATGAGTGTCCACCGGAAAACTCAAGAATTTCCCAGAACACTCGTGCCTTTTTCCAGATTTCCTCCATCACCTTCATCCAGCTGGCATCGGTAATTCCATGAACTCGCCGGAAAATGCAAGAAGTCGCCGGAAACTTCATATGAACTTCATGCCTGTTCATCACTTTTCCAAAACATTCCTCAAGCCTTCATCCAAATCTCCAGAAAATCAAGAACGTGATAATTCCAGAGAACTCCGTCCAGATCGTTGAACCATCATCCTCTTTCAGAAGATCCATCTGTGATCTTCATCGTGTTCGCGACGATCTTCACCAATGGCTATTCGTGCTTCCAGATTCTTCAAGAAAGTGTAATCGGTTTGTTCATCAGTTTCTACTCCACTTCTCCAGAAATGCATAAGACCTTCATAGTGTTCATGATCATCTATGAATGTTCTCCATGCGCTCATCGTCATTTTCCAGAAATACACCTGTGTTCATCGCAGTTCATCCATTCAACACGCTTTTTAGAAGTTCATCAAAAATGATCAAGATCCACGAACATTCACGCCAAGTTCATAACCACCTTCGGTCAAAACACATCCACGTTCATCAATTCAACCAGATCTCCAGAAATTCTCCGTTCAAGAAGCCTTCAAACATCAGCAAAGTCCATCCAGATCTCCGCTCAAGATCCAACACCAGGCCCTTCACCGTTTTCACGGATCATCACCTTCGAAGCTCATCGTCTTCGTGATCTTCATCATCTTCCAGAACCTTCAAGAACTCTTTCAAGAACGCTCGATTGGAGTTCGTCCAGATCTTCATTCGTTTTTGTTGTAGGTTGAAACAAGTTGAGACTGAGGATGATAGAAACGTTGAGAGAGAGATGGAAGGTGTTTGAACAGAGTTTTGCTTTGGAGGAGTGAGATGGAAACGAGAGAGAGGGTGAGAGGAAGGAGCGGCGGGAACAGTATACCCTAGGGTTTCAGAAGGGAGTGAGTGGAAGAGGGAAAGGATAGTGGGCCTTGGGCCCAATTTGTGTTTTCCAATCTGTACACCGCCCAGTTACTAACACCCCCCATTTTTTATTATTGTTTTGTTTGTTGGGCTAGGCCCAACGAAGTGCCACTCACACCTCCGTTTTCACGGATGCACCCCCCTGTCCCTTTTTTGTTGTTTTTTCTGACCATTTCTTTATGGGTTGGGCCCTGTATTTTTTTGCTGCATTCATACCCAGTCTGCAGTTTGTACCCCCTCCACTCTTATTTTAATTTCTCCCTTGTATTGGATGAATGAGTGTAATAGATATAGTTCAATTTTTTTAGGATTATAGTTTTATTTTCCTAGGATATTAATGCATAGTTTTATAGAATTTATATTCTATTATTTTTTAGCATATTATAGGGTATTATAGATTTAATATAGTTTTTCTATTTTCTTTATAGAATATTATAGAATATTTTAGATAGAATTATTTTTATGTTATTTCTCATATGCACTTCCTTTTAATTTCTTTAGAAAATTTTCTATTGGAATTTAATTGCCGTATTTTTAGGAGTAGCATTTTATTTCCATTTGTTAGTGGATTTGTCTCCTATTTTCTCTCTTATTTTCGTTTCTATCCGATTTTATCCCGATTTTATTGTTGGTTGGCCGTGTGCCATGATCCAATTGGAGAATGATTTTCGATATCATTTCTCCATCTTGTCTTTGACACGGATATCAATACGCTACCTCTTAGAGTTCGATTTCCCGTATAAGTCAAACCATGACGGTCTAAGCGTTACATTGTTCTGATTCGAGCGTCATCAAGGATCCAGAGAGGAGAAGATTGGAATGGAGCTTGTGAAGCACGTCAGGAGCCCAGGAGCTGCTTCGTTCATCATCATCATTGTCTTCTTCAAGTCATCAGGCAACCGTCGAGTGTTGTGAGATCATTAGATACGTAGGAACTGACAGTTGAGGAGTTCTTCTCAATCGTCTAGGATGCCTAGTATGGTACCCTTTGGGTGACATGCGACGCATTTGCTCCTACGTCTTAGGTTCTTGCGTGTGTGTCCCGAGTTCCTTCCCGTTTAGGCGTAGGCCTGCTTCCTCTTTGTTCTCGCCCCGTGCAATCGAGACTCGTTTTCCAGTTGAACTACGTCCTGCTCTGATTTCTCTGACGAGAATACGTAGGCACAAGACGCGACTCTTGGCGAGCAAGTTTCCCCGTAGTTGAACTACGTAGTGCTCTGATTTCTCTGACGAGAATACGTAGGCACAAGAAGCGACGTATTGCCGAGCAAATCTTCCACGTAGCCTGAACTACGTCCTGCTCTGATTTCTCTGACGAGAATACGTAGGCACAAGACGCGACGTCTTGCCGAGCAAACTTCCCCGTAGTTTCCCGAACTACGTTGACTCTGATTTCTCATTCTCTGATGAGAATACGTAGGCATAGAGTGCGACGCTCTATCGAGTCAATTTCTTTCCGTTTAGATCTAGCAGCCGTAGATAGATTGTTTTTCACCCGTAGACAAACCAACAAGCGTGGATCCCGTCGAGTACGACGGACGTGAGGGGTGCTAATACCTTCCCCTTGCGTAACCGACTGCCGAACTTACACAACGGTTGCGATGACCTTGTCTTATACCTTTTTCGTCAGGTTTTTCTGATCGTTTCCTTTCCCGTTCCGAGGGATAAATAACGAAAGGTGGCGACTCTGATGGGGACTTCATAGTTTCCTAGGGATCCAACGTCCCGTATACGAGTCAATCTGAGGGATCCAACGTCCCGACGAGAGTCAATCCTAGCGCTTGTTTGCGTGTCTGTGGGTGTTTATTTTTGTGTTGTATATTACTGATGTATTTACATTTCCCGTACTATATTATTATCCGTTGCTATTGTGCTGTTGTGGGATGGGAGCTCTGATGAGTGAGAAGCTAGACCCAGGCTTGAGCGCACCTTAGAATTAGTTGTGGAAATTAGTGGGCGCGCACTTGCTTGGCAGGCGCTAGTGTCTCATGAAATCCACGCTCAGACGAGGTTCTCCCGGTTGACTTCTTTTTCAACCCTTTGGGTTGAGGGGGTTGTTGGTTTGGAGGATTGTCGACTCTGGGGATCGATCATTTGGAAGTTGGCTAAGTGAGGCCTCTTCAGGACAGGGTGATGCCACACCTTCTGGGTATCGTATCACCCTCCTGAATGTCTGTGACGCTGATGACCGCATAGGATGCCGAACTTGTGTCAGTTTAGGTCCATACCCGTGAGTGGGAGGGTTTTTGCAGGAAACTTGACTTCCAGCCTACCCGATATTTTGGTTTTCTCTTGTCAGAGCAGACTTATCCCGTCAGCAGCGCAACAGTAATCAAAGCTTTGTGGGGGCTGTGATCCCGTGTTTGCTGCATCTTGCATTGCATTTGCATAAACATTCCTGCATCATATTGCATGCCTTGCTCCAGCTAGTCAGAGCTCTTATCCGGCCGTTGTTTTGATTCTGAAGGTGAGTGTTGAAGACGACCAAGGGGTTGGAGCAGAATCAAGCAAGGAAGTCAGTTGAAAGTTGTTGGTAGCTATGTCAGAGAGCAGCTTCCAGTTTGTTGATACCTTGACAGGTTTCACTGTGACGTCCAATCCTTTGTATGGATCTACGCGTGACGAAGGCTTTCCGCAAGTGAACAACCTTACTGCAGCTCGACTTGTACCGCCTTTTGTTGAAGACCGAGGTCTACATGAGCAGTTTGTTGTCCGAAGTGAACGTTCTCCTTCTGTTGATACCTCAGACTATCAGGGTGTTGTTTTCCCAGTGCCAAATTCCCGAAGAGAAGGCCCGATAGCAAATACTGAAGACCCATTAGCTCTTGCGTATGCTAAAAGGTTTCGTGCATTGGATGAAAGATTTAAAGCCTTGAAAGGTAAAGACGCTGTTAACCCCAATGCTGCAGACATGTGTCTAGTTTCTGGCCTAGTGTTACCTCCGAAGTTCAGAGGGCTGAGGTTCGAAAAGTACAAAGGAGATGGTTGCCCAAAGCAACATTTGGTGATGTTCTGTAGAAGAATGACTTCGTTTGTGCACGAAGACAAGTTGATGATTCACTGCTTTCAAGATAGTCTGACTGGGGCACCTCTAAGTTGGTATATGCAGTTAGAGAGTGATCAGATCCGATCATGGGTGGATTTAGCCAATGCTTTTCTGAAGCAGTATGACTACAATCTTGATGTAGCTCCTAGTCGCATGCAGTTGCAAGAATTGTCTCAAGGGAACAATGAACCTTTCAGGAAGTATGTTCAGAGATGGAGAGAATACGATGCTAGAGTGCAACCACCGCTTCTAGACCGAGAGTTAAAAGGCATGTTCGTAAACTCCTTGAAGAGCCCGTACTTCGAAAGAATGCTTGGAGTTGCACCAAATTTCTCTGAATTGGTAAGGGCAGGAGAGCGCATCGAGTATGGTGTAAGGATTGGAAGAATCCAGAATGTTTCGGGCGGTCAGGCTAGTGAAACTGAATCTCTCTATAGGTGCCAAACTGAAGAAGGAGTTGTGGTCAATGCAGTCCTGACCGATGTTGGGTATCCTCGAGATGAATCGGTGAAATCTGTTGGTTCTTCGTCTTCTCAGCGGTCAGTATCTTCTGTGTCTCGTTATTCTGGACAGACAATTGTGCCTGGGGCACCACATCGGGAACCTTATGTTGCTCCTCATGCTAATCAGCGAGCCCATGGCCGAGGTTATCAGAATCAGCGTCAAAATCAGAACCGACCTCGTAACAACTTGGAACGAAGGAATGTTCCTTCTCATCTAGTGCCTGTGCCGTATAGCCAGATTCTGCCATATTTGATTCAGAATTCTTTGGTGGAACCCAAAGCTCTCAAGCCCGTGCCAGAGCCTTACCCTCCTGGGTACAATCCCCATGCTTAGTGTGGATACAATGGTGGATCCCCGGGGCATTCAACTGAAGATTGTAAAGCTTTTCAAGAAAAAGTACAACAGTTGATCGACAAAGGGTGCATTTCCTTTCCAGAAGGAGTTTTGGTTGTGCATGACAACCTCTCAGCTGTCTGAGTTCGCAGATTCAGAGGGTTATTTCCAGAAGCCAGTGGTCCAGACAGGCAGACGTCCTCAGCATTGGCAGCCCTCAGACTTTTTATCATTTGCTTTTGTAGTTTCCTTTCTGTTAGTTACTACTTGCTGTTAAACATTGTCTGTTTCGAATGGTAATATTGATAAAGTGACTATGCATTTTTTATGAATTAATCATGTCGTTGTCACTCGTTTACTGCATTGCACTGACACTTGCATTTTATTCACTCAACTTTGTCACTATGATTAGTAAAGATTGGAGGGAGAATGACGAAACTGAATACTCATAACCGATGATCGTATGCTTTCAGATAAAACCTTGCCGATGACGTACAAGGCATTGTTTCAAATCCCCTAAACACCGGAGAGATAAGGAGTTAGTCCCTTGTTAACCACTTCGAGCCAAGAAGTAGAAGTTCTTTCGGACTTTTAAACCCTCACATCTTAACCCGGGGCAGGGTAGTCGTCAGTTAGCTTGATCGAGCGTCCAAGTCTTATAGAGGAATGTTGCCTTTCGAGGACCAATCACATTGCATTTTTCCCCAGAGGTCGTACCTCGTCAACCACAATGGTTAAACCTCACCAATCAGGAGTGAGACAGTTATAAACCTCTCGGATGAATCCAGATAACCAGTGTCGCACAACATGTTCCAAGAAAAAGAGAAAAAAGAAGGAATAAGAAAGCCCGCTAAGTAAAAGAAAAAAGCTGGAAAGTTAATACTTAGGCAAAAATCAGGGCATCCCGCTGGACTTTAAAAGAAAAATCGAAAAGAACTCTGAAGAGTCAGTCCAGGCAAAAATTAGGGAATCAAAAGAATGAAAAAGAAAAGGACATAAAAAGAAAAATCCTCGAACGAGGACGAAGTCGTGTGGATACAGACGCCGAAAACGAAAAAGGAGTAACTGTCACTCCGAAAACCTTGTGAGTTCTTTAACCACTGTTCCCAACATTCAACATACCTCTCAAAGAGGCGGGTGCTCGAGCCAAGTTAACTGAACTTTAGGATCAGAGATCATCACGTAGAAGGGGTGGGTACAAATCATAATTTGAGCCAAATATCCTTTGTTTCACGAACCATGAACCCGACCATGATACAACCCTTAAAAGACCTAATTGAGGCAGGGTTTATTCTGAAAGCGCATTACGATAAGGTTGAGTAACCTGACTCCTACATGATTTGCTAATCATATCCTTGTTGTATTTTTCACTGATCAAATCAGCACTACGTTTGAACTCTTTGGTTCATTCGTCACTCACTATTATGACACGTAAATGAGTGACAGTACTTTTTTTTTGAAATCTACATGAACACTGCATTAAAATTACCATTCATGAATAAACAATTTTAATTGCAGGTGAGTAGTTGATATGAAGGAATTCCAACAGGGAATAGTCAATCAGGACTGAATCGTTAGCAGTCTGGATCAGAATGGTTTGCTGCGAAGCCCTGTGAATCTGGGGCGTTGACTTCCAGTGAGTTTGGAATCAGTTAGTCTGAGGACAAGTCCCGAATGATCGGTTGATTATGGGACAGTTTATTCGAGAAGCAGTTGATCAAAAGTGAATCCTCTCGAGACCCAATCAGGGGCAGTTATCCAGAACTCCTATGATTTGAGGGCAGATCCCTCCAGTGTTCAATAAGGGTGGGTTAAGTCGCTCAACGCTCGTTCAGGGGCAAGCTACTTCAGAAAGATATTGAAACCAACCATGCTGAGATTTGGTTAGTTGAGGATGAATCCTTCCGTTGTACAGATGTTGGGGCAAGCCATCTGAAGATTGTCTCGTTGCCAGCTGCTTTCTGTTCAGAATGAATTTTCCCAAGAGTCGGATTGGGGTAAGTTGAGTTGCACTGGGGCAAGTTGTTCAAATGATTTTGATCACCCTAGCAAGAGTTAAGTGTCGGGGAATCGTGTCATTACCCTACCAAAAAACCTGAACCTTCTGAAGAAGTCTTGTTGCCATTGGATTGTTATCCTACAGCCTAACCTGTTACTTGATAGAACCTTGTAACCAAATCGTTTTAAAAGTCCAGTTCTTGTCTGGCAAACCGGAGATCAGTTCTCGTCTGAAATCCAAACCAGAAACCAGCCTCGTCTGGTCACCTTTTCTTTAACCTATTGTTCAACCAGTTGTCGTCTGGCTAACACAGTTTTAAAGTCCAGTTCTTGTCTGGCAAACCGTAAGTCAGTCCTCGTCTGACAACCTAACATATTTTGCCACCAGTTCTCGTCTGGTAGTCTACCCTCGAATGCTAGTTCTCGTCTAGTATTTCCCTTTCAAATCCACTTTTGTTGGTAACTAGAAATAAATCCCTATCACCATAAACCTGTCCCTAAACCAGAAAAATCCTAAGTGTATTCGACACAATGATTCCTAGTGACTCGTATGTTGTCACATTCCCCGACACAAGGTTCGAGTGATCCCAGCTCCATGATTGGCATTCTGTATTCCCTGCGTTGATGTTGTTGAATAAGGATTATTTTCTCAGCAGAGATGTACAGCTTGAGACTGTTTCCCTTGAGCCGTTTGAGATTGCAGCAAGTTGAGATGGCATTTACCCCTTATCAGAGTAGGGTCAAGATTTCCTCCATCACCTTCATCCAACTGGCATCGGTAATTCCATGAACTCGCCGGAAAATGCAAGAAGTCGCCGGAAACTTCATATGAACTTCGTGCATGTTCATCACTTTTCCAGAACATTCCTCAAGCCTTCATCCAAATCTCCAGAAAATCAAGAACGTGATAATTCCAGAGAACTCCGTCCAGATCGTTGAACCATCATCCTCTTTCAGAAGATCCATCTGTGATCTTCATCGTGTCCGCGACGATCTTCACCAATGGCTATTCGTGCTTCCAGATTCTTCAAGAAAGTGTAATCGGTTTGTTCATCGGTTTCTACTCCATTTCTCCAGAAATGCATAAGACCTTCATAGTGTTCATGATCATCTATGAATGTTCTTCATGCGTTCATCGTCATTTTCCAGAAATACACCTGTGTTCATCGCAGTTCATCCATTCAACACGCTTTTTAGAAGTTCATCAAAACTGATCAAGATCCACGAACATTCACGCCAAGTTCATAACCACCTCCGGTCAAAACACATCCACGTTCATCAATTCAACCAGATCTCCAGAAATTCTCCGTTCAAGAAGCCTTCAAACATCAGCAAAGTCCATCCAGATCTCTGCTCAAGATCCAACACCAGGCCCTTCACCGTTCTCACGGATCATCACCTTCGAAGCTCATCGTCTTCGTGATCTTCATCATCTTCCAGAACCTTCAAGAACTCTTTCAAGAATGCTCGATTGGAGTTTGTCCCCTTCGTCCAGATCTTCATTCGTTTTTGTTGTATGTTGAAACAAGTTGAGACTAAGGATGATAGAAACGTTGAGAGAGAGATGGAAGGTGTTTGAACGGAGTTTTGCTTTGGAGGAGTGAGATGGAAACGAGAGAGAGAGAGGGTGAGACGAAGGAGCGGCGGGAACAATATACCCTAGGGTTTCAGGAGGGAGTGAGTGGAAGAGGGAAAGGATAGTGGGCCTTGGGCCCAATTTGTGTTTTCCAATCCGTACACCGCCCAGTTACTAACACCCCCCGTTTTTTATTATTGTTTTGTTTGTTGGGCTAGGCCCAACGAAGTGCCACTCACACCTCCATTTTCACGGATGCACCCCCCTGTCCCTTTTTTGTTGTTTTTTCTGACCATTTCTTTATGGGCTGGGCCCTGTATTTTTTTGTTGCATTCATACCCAGTCTGCAGTTTGTACCCCCTCCACTCTTATTTTAATTTCTCCCTTGTATTGGATGAATGAGTGTAATAGATATAGTTCTATTTTTTTAGGATTATAGTTTTATTTTCCTAGGAAATTAATGCATAGTTTTATAGAATTTATATTCTATTATTTTTTAGCATATTATAGGGTATTATAGATTTAATATAGTTTATCTATTTTCTTTATAGAATATTATAGAATATTTTAGATAGAATTGTTTTTATGCTATTTCTCATATGCACTTCCTTTTAATTTCTTTAGAAAATTTTCTATTGGAATTTAATTGGCGTATTTTTAGGAGTAGCATTTTATTTCCATTTGTTAGTGGATTTGTCTCCTATTTTCTCTCCTATTTTCGTTTCTATCCGATTTTATCCCGATTTTATTGTTGGCTGGCCGTGTGGCATGATTCAATTAGAGAATGATTTTCGATATCATTTCTCCATCTTGTCTTTGACACGGATATCAATACGCTACCTCTTAGAGTTCGATTTCCCGTATAAGTCAAACCATGACGATCTAAGCGTTACATTGTTCTGATTCGAGCGTCATCAAGGATCCAGAGAGGAGAAGATTGGAATGGAGCTTGCCCGCACGTCAGGAGCCCAGGAGCTACTTCGTTCATCATCATCATCGTCTTCTTCAAGTCTTCAGGCAACCGTCGAGTGTTGTGAGATCGTTAGATACGTAGGAAATGACAGTTGAGGAGTTCTTCTCAATCATCTAGGATGCCTAGTATGGTACCCTTTGGGTGACATGCGACGCATTCGCTCCTACGTCTTAGGTTCTTGCGTGTGTGTCCCAAGTTCCATCCCGTTTAGGCGTAGGCATGCTTCCTCTTTGTTCTCGCCCCGTGCAATCGAGACTCGTTTTCCATTTGAACTACGTCCTGCTCTGATTTCTCTGACGAGAATACGTAGGCACAAGACGCGACGTCTTGGTGAGCAAGTTTCCCCGTAGTTGAACTACGTCTTGCTCTGATTTCTCTGACGAGAATACGTAGGCACAAGACGCGACGTCTTGCCGAGCAAATCTTCCCCGTAGCCTGAACTACGTCCTGCTCTGATTTCTCTAACGAGAATACGGAGGCACAAGACGCGACGTCTTGCCGAGCAAACTTCCCCGTAGTTTCCCGAACTACGTTGACTATGATTTCTCATTCTCTGATGAGAATACGTAGGCATAGAGTGCGACGCTCTATCGAGTCAATTTCTTTCCGTTTAGATCTAGCAACCGTAGATAGATTGTTTTTCACCCGTAGACAAACCAACAAGCATGGATCCCGTCGAGTACGACGGACGTGAGGGGTGCTAATACCTTTCCCTTGCGTAACCGACTCCCGAACCCAAACAACGGTTGCGATGACCTTGTCTTATACCTTTTTCATCGGGTTTTTCCGATCGTTTCCTTTCCCGTTCCGAGGGATAAATAACGAAAGGTGGCGACTCTTCTGTTTTGCCGGCACCTTATTTTCACGGAAGCGACACAGGCCCATCACCAAAAGGATGATAGAGCGATACACACGTACAACCCTGACATCAAAAGGATATAGGGGTCCATTACCAATAGGATAATGGAGAACACTCGCACAATCTGGCACCAAAAGGATGACAGACCCATCACCAAAAGGATGATAGAGCGACATACACACACACCCCTGACACGAAAAGGATGTAGGAATCCATTACCAAAGCGACAATGGATATCACTCACACAATCTGGCACCAAAAGGATGACAGAAAGGATGATAGAGCTACATACACATACACACAACCCGACACCAAAAGGATGTTGGGGTCCATCTCCAAAAGGTTAATGGAGAACACTCACACAATCTGGAACCAAAAGGATGACAGACCCATCACCAAAAGGATGATAGAGCGACATACACACGCAGCCCTGACACCAAAAGGATGTTGGGGTCCATTACCAAAACGATAATGGAGAACACTCGCACAATCTAGCACCAAAAGGATAACAGACCTATCATTAAAAGGATGATGGAGCTACGCACACACACACAACCCGACACCAAAAGGAGGTTGGGGTGCATCTCCAAAAGGATAATGGAGAACTCTCGTACAATCTGGCATCAAAAGTACGAATGACCCATAACCTAAGAGGATGATAGAGCGACACATACATACACACCGTGACACCAAAAGGATATATGGGTTCATTACCAAAAGGATAATGTGGAACACTTGCATAATCTGGTACCAAAAAGGATGACACACCCATCTCCAAATGGATGATTTAGAAAACTCACCCACACAACCCTGACACCAATAGGATGTAGGGATCCATTACCAAAAGGATAATGGAGATCACTCGCACAATCTGGCACCAAAAGGATGTTATACCCATCACCAAAAGGATGATAGAGCGATACATGTAACACCCCCTTCTATAACCCCCAAATAAAACAATAATATAAAGGCACATATAAATTTTATCAGAGTATGATTTAAAATACGGTATAGAAGAAGTATGTCACATTATTACCAATAAAACACTCAACACCTGCTCTATAAAAAATATGCAACAATGGGATAGTTTTCAAAGTAGAGGAACTTAGTCCTTAAACCCACGTCTTAATATTTAAAATTAAAGCAGATGAATAAAACATTTGAATTACTTCAAAATATTTGATCACATAAATATATGTTATCCAGTTGTTCATCAATCATTCATGTCACAAAACATCATCAACTGATACATCACAAATGTATCACAAAATAACGCTATACAAGCCTAACTACCGGGTGTTACATAATCAGAGTAGTCCGACTCAAAAGAATGAAGCTATACTTCACAAAAGAAACCTCCAGCAACCTAATCTGCAATGCCTTATAGAGCATTATAAAACAGCAGAAGGGTGAGAAATATTACCATAATAATTAATGCATAAGATTATATATATGTATACAAGTAACAATTACATATAATCCACATTTCTCGCCGCAATTCATTCATAGCTCATCATACATTTCACGACATGTATAAACACATATGAATAATAATATAACACATTTCATCATGCACCAATCCATCATTCACAACTCACAAATTTACCAATTCTCACACAAGCATAATTCATATAACAATGACATCAATGTTAGGTGACTCAATCACGGCTCAATGCATCTCAATGCTATGTGGTACCAACACTTGTTATCATTTTTTAGTTTTTACACTTAAACCGGGTCCACCCTTCTAGACCGATAACAACAAAGCCCGTCCCCTAGGCTTCAAACCCACCCTTCTAGGTTTGGGACAGGCCACTAGTCTCCACGAAACTAGCAAACATTGCCTCTTGACTAAATGATGCATATGCAATCAACCAACAAAAATGCACTTAAGACCGTTCTCGCATCTTAATCCCATGCATTCAAATAATTCATCCCTTCAAGAATTACAACATGATTGGACACACAACATATTCATAACAATGCAAGGCATTCACATTCAATACCATCATCACATTCATCAAAACGATGCACACATATCCAAGATACATTTCCATGCATTACATACATTAGCATACCACAATATGCATTCACATACTTATTAGACAATACACACATATTCACTAATATGTTCTCATGTATCCCTAATCAATCCAAACAATACACATATCACGATCTAGGATTCACGCCCAAAGGCTACGCACAGCTCATCACAATAGTACACAAACTATTCATATCACATAGGATTAACATAATTGAACCAAGCAATTAATCATTGGATGGATAAAACAAAAAGAAACAATGCTATCCTGCTCGCCACCCTTCACCTGGCGAAGCCATTGGCGAATGCTCGCTGGGACCTTCGTCTGGCGAACTCGCCAGCGAACAGAAGTCAGTAGCTACTGACTTGATTCGCTACCCTTCCCTAATGTACTCATCGGGCGAACCTTCGCCACTCACCTTCGCCTAGAGAACTTACCAGCGAAGACCACTGGGAGTTTTCTTGAATTATTCGCCAGCTATTCGTTGGGCTTCGCCCGGCGAAGCTTCGCCTTCACTCGTCTGGCGAGAGCCAGCGAACCTGCGATATCAGAACCCTCATTCTGTCCCAAAACTTCTACTCTCCAAAAATCGACCGATTCTCACCAAACCAGTTCTAGTAATCTTAATCTGACATCACCCTACTATTCTATGGCATTATTTCCAGTTTCTAACCGATTAAACTACGATTCTACCGATTAAATCCATTTTGACCTAACTTAAAAAATGGTGGAAACTCACAACAAACCCCAACCCACACATACATAACCACATACATTGACTAGATAATAATGTTTCTCACCCTTACCTTGATTGGATTGAAGCTTGAAGTTGATTCTTGATGATTTCTCCAAGTTTCCCTCTTCTCTTCTCTGTTCTCCTCTTTCTCTATTCTTTCTCTTCTATTTTCTTTCTATCCAATTCTTTCCACTTATCCCTTATATACTTCTATTATTTTCTTTCCTTCCCATTTCTCTCTTCAATTATCTAACAAATAAATCCAATTAATCCAAATCAATAAGATTAATTCCAATAAATCAATTAATTAACATAATTAATTAATTAATGAAATTTGGGCTGTTACAACCCTCCCCCACTTTAGGAATTTTCGTCCTCGAAAATGTTACCTGGTTCAAACAGTTATGGATAAGACTCCCTCATTTGGCTCTCCAGTTCCCAAGTCACATTTCCACAAGCCGGTCCTCCCCAAGCGACCTTCACCAAAGAAATATCTTTGCCTCGAAGTTGCTTCAACTTCCGATCCTGTATCCGCATAGGTGATGCCTCCACAGTGAGGTTATCATTCACCTGCACATCATCTGCTTGGACTACATGAGACGGATCTGCAATGTATTTCCTCAACTAAGATACATGGAACACATCACGGAGATTAGCAAGCGACGGCGGTAAAACCACACGATAGGCCACTTCTCCTATCCTCTGCAAAATCTGATAAGGACCAATGAAACGCGACGTCAACTTACGCGACTTCAATGCCCTACCAACACCAGTCATTGGAGTAACCCGAAGAAACACATGATCTCCCTCTTGAAATTCAAGTGCCTTCCTCCTCTTGTCATGATAACTCTTTTGACGACTTTGAGAAATCCTCATCTTTTCTTAAATCATCTTAATCTTGTTCGTAGTCTGCTGAACTATCTCGGGTCCAACTACAGAACTCTCTCCAGACTCATACCAACACAGTGGCGTCCTACACCGCCTACCATACAATGCTTCGAACGGTGCCATACCAATACTGTTGTTGTAAGTAAATTCAATCAAAGGCAAATAGCTATCCTAAGCTCCTCTTTTCTCCGATACACAAGCCCTCAAAAGATCCTCAAGTGATTGAATAGTTCTCTCAGTCTGACCATCTGTCTGAGGATGATAAGCTGAACTCAAACGCAACTTCATACCCAAAGCACTTTGCAAGCACTCCCAAAATCTCAAAGTAAACCTCGGATCCCTATCTGACACAATACTAGACGGAATACCATGCAAACTGACAATCCTCTCGATGTATATCTTTGCCAATTTCTCCAACGTATAATCCATTCGCATAGGAATAAAGTGAGCAGATTTAGTCAATCTATCCACAATAACCCAAATAGCTTCAAAATTACCCGGCGTCCTAGGTAATCCAGACACAAAGTCCATAGAAATGCTATCCCATTTCCACTCAGGAATAAACAACGGTTGCATCAAACCCGACGGTTTCTGATGCTCAATCTTCGACTTCTGGCAAGTCAAACAAGAATACACAAATTCGGCAATATCCTTCTTCATAAGAGGCCACCAAAATATTTTCCTCAGATCTTGATACATCTTAGTAGCGCCCGGATGAATACTCAATCCGCAACGATGTCCTTCCTCAAGAATACTCTTTTTCAATTCATCAAGATCCGGGACACAAACTCTATCCCGACACCTCATAATACCATTCTCATCAATCCGAAAATCACCATTCTGGCCTTGGTTGATCAAAGTCAACCGGTCAACTAAACTCAAATCAGATTTCTGTCCTTCTCAAATTTCGTCCAGAATACCACTCGTAAGCTTCAACATTCCAAGCTTAACCCCATAAGAAGTCTCCTCACACACCAAACTCAAATCACGAAATTGCTCAATCAATTCCAACTCTTTCACCATCATCATCGACATGTGCAACGATTTCCGACTCAACGCATCCACTACCACATTCACTTTACCCGGATGGTAATTCAACCCAAAATCATAATCCTTCAAAAGCTCTAACCACCTTCTTTGCCTAGCATTCAATTCCTTTTGATCAAAGAGATACTTCAAACTCTTGTGATCACTAAATACTTCAAATCTCGCACCAAACAAATAATGCCTCCAAAGTTTAAGCGCAAATACAACGGCAGCCAACTCTAAGTCATGCGTTGGATAATTATTCTCATGCACTTTGAGTTGCCTCGAAGCATAGGCTACAACTTGATTATTCTGCATCAACACACCTCCCAAGCCCATCAAAGAAGCATCACAATTCACAACAAACGGCTCTTCCGGATTTGGCAAAATCAGAACAGGGGTTGTCGTCAATCTTCTCTTAAGTTCTTAAAAACTCTCTTCACACTTGCGTCAACGGTAATGATAACTTAGCAAATACTTCAATGAACTTACGATAATAACCCGCTAAACCAAGAAAACTTCTAATCTCAAAAACTAATTTCGGAGTCTCCCATTGCGATACCGCTTCAACCTTCGATGGATCAACCGCAATACCTTCACTTGAAATCACATGACCAAGGAAACTCGCTTCTTTCAACCAAAATTCACACTTAGGAAGTTTCGCATACAACTACTTCTCTTCTAACACAGATAACACAATCTTCAAATGTTCTGCATGCTCCTCTTCATTCTTCGAGTAGACCAAAATGTCATCAATAAACACCACAACGAATTTGTCCAAATAAGGATGGAAAATCCTATTCATGTACTCCATAAATACACCTGGTGCATTAGTCACACCAAATGGCATCACAAAATACTCATAGTGTCCATACCTCGTTCTAAAAGCAGTCTTCTGAATATCCTCAGCTTTCACACGAACCTGATGATACCCAGACCTCAAATCTATTTTACTGAACACGCTTGCACCAACCAACTAACATTACATACATTAGCATACCACAATATGAATTCACATACTTATTAGACAATACACACATATTCACTAATATGTTCTCATGTATCCCTAATCAATCCAAACAATACACATATCACGATCTAGGATTCACGCCCAAAGGCTACCTACAGCTCATCACAATAGTACACAAATTATTCATATCACATAGGAGTAACATAATTGAACCAAGCAATTAATCATTGGATGGATAAAACAGAAAGAAACAATGCTATCCTGCTCGCCACCCTTCGCCTGGCGAAGCCATTGGCGAATGCTCGCTGGGACCTTCGCCTGGCGAACTCGCCAGCGAACAGAAGTCAGTAGCTACTGATTTGATTCGCTACCCTTCGCTGATGTGCTCGCCGGGCGAACCTTCGCCACTCATGTTCGCCTGGCGAACTTGTCAGCGAAGACCACTGGGCGTTTTCTTGAATTACTCGCCAGCTATTGCTGGGCTTCGCCCGGCAAAGCTTCGCCTTCACTCGCTTGGCGAGAGCCAGCGAACCTGCGATATCAGAACCCTCATTCTATCCCAAAACTTCTACTCTCCAAAAATCGACCGATTCTTGTAACACCCCACTTCCCAAATTAAATAAAATATAAACATTATAAATAAACATCAGAGTTTTCACCAAAATAGTGGGATATCACATCACCAAATTTTTATAAAAATACTTTATTAATTATTCTCAAAAATAATACAGCGGAAAACATTATTCCAACATTCTCGGCCATCCGCCAAATTTCGTAAAATCTTTATTATTATAATTCACAAAAAAAAAGTGATACGTCACAGGATTACAACAAGTTTGACATAAAACAATTAAAACACCCATATCCCGTGTTACGTATCAGAGCATCCTAGACTCGACTGGCACACCACCATCCAAGCTATCTAAGTACCTGGATTATCTGTACTTCCGAAGAAGCACAGACACAACAACAACCAAGGGGTGAGAAAACATGATCAAAAATATATTGGTAATGTAATACATGTAAACAAGGTAGTAAAACACACCAACACACCAATATTCACCCCAACAACTCCATATAACGAACCTACTGTTCAAATTACAATATAACATATTATAATGCAAATATGCAACTCAACACCATGCATGCGGTACCGACTCATTGGTTCATTCAATCGAACCTGGATAGATCACTTACGCTCCTCCTGAGACATGATCTATCCCCCACCATTCTCCACCAAGGAGTACGGATGAATCACTTACGCTCCTCCTGAGACATGATTCATCCCACCAAAACACCATGATATGCACACACCAATGCATAACTATCATATTTAGGCACACTAAGTGCACACGATCCTCCTGATCATATCATCATACATCAATGCATATATGTGTAGATATATTACACCAACACCATATAAATCAATCAGATAGTAAATAAATTCATACTATAACACCACATATAACCACATCCCAACACTCGGGAACACACGATCCTACTGATCACTACATACATATACGTTAACCAATTGTTCACCAACAATATCAAGGAAAACGAGTACCATCACCAAGTAAACAAGTTCATACTTCATCACCAAGATATAAACACGTCCCACCACTCGGGAATACACGATCCTACTGATCACTACACCATGCTCCGCATGATTCATACACCAACTAATTATCCATTTAAATAATTAGTAATGGAAATCACATACTATCACCGAGTACTCACTCTATAACACTCAATCATCTTCCCTATAATCAACAAAGTCCAAGGGCACTACACTCTTAGCGCACACAGCATAACAGCATAGAAAAACCACATTCTGCTACGCTCGCTACACCCTCGCTAGGCGAGCTCCCAGCGAATGCTCGCTACCTGTTCGCTTAGCGAACCTCCTCGCGAAGGCAAACAGAACCTACTAGACTCACTCGCTACCTCACTCGCTAGGTGAGCACCTAGCGAACGCTCGCTGCCTTCTCGCTAAGCGAAATGCTAGCGAGTTGCCTGCGACTTCTCAAGTTCTCACAGTTCAGAATTCTCACTCTTCTCCGATTCAAGCCTATTCTATAACATCCACTTCCTATACTATATGTATTACGACCAATGCATATTAGGCTTATCAATCTTCCTATAATTCTACTCCAGATCAACATTACGGCACACTACCGGCACTTTAGAGTTACTCTGAACCTTACTCAAACCAAACCAACACCAACAGTCAATCAACAATGGCAACATCAAACATCCGTACATCATCATATACATATTATTCCAAAGTCATCACTTAAACAATCTATCGACACATCAAAAAGGTCACACAGAACTTCCCTAAAACCGTAAACCCAACCTATACGCCAAATTAACCAAAAACAACAATTCACCAACACTCAACATATTTCAATCCATCAACATCAACATAACTCAACAATCAATAGCATGTCAATATAAAACTTCATCAACGATACATTCCTACGGGGTTAAGGAATCCCCACTACCCTATACATGTATATATCATTCCCAATCAAGTTTCTCCCCCCTTACCTTGTTAATCGATTGATCGATGAAATTCTTCCTGGATTTGGTCTCTTGGCCTCCTCTTTTCTTTCCGTTCTTCGTTCCCTTTTTCCTCAGTTCTTCGTGTTATTTTCTCTAATACTTCCCCCATCCCTTCATATTCTATTTTCCTTTTTATTTCCTATCCCAATAATAATAATAACTAATAAAAATAACATAATAATAATAATAATAACTAATAAAAATAACATAATAATAATAATAATAATAATAATAATAATAATATTATTATTATTATTATTATTATTATTATTATTATTATTATTATTATTATTATTATTATTATTATCACACCAATTTCCCACGATCTATGGTAATCCCTTTTCTCTCTATTCCAACTTTTCTAATATCTCCTTGCTACCCCTTCATATTTCCTTCCTCACGGTTTCTATCATGACTTTTCATATTTCCATTCTAACTTCCCAATAACCCTTCCACCTCTTATTTTACTTATTTCAACCACTAATATTCCCAATAATAATTCTAATATAATAATTATAATAATCATTATAATAATAATAATAATAATATAATATAATACTATTATAATATTATAGTAATATTCAACATAATAATAATAATAGTAATACACCCAACAATAATTATAATTATAATAATAATAATACTAATGATAATAATAACAATTATATTAATACTAATAATAAAATAATATGAATAATAATAATCTTAATATTAATAATACTAATATAATATTACTAATATTAATAATACTAATCATAATAATACTATTAATAATAATAATAATAATAATAATAATAATATTATTATTATTATTATTATCTCACCAAAATAATAATAATACTAATAGTAATAATATTATTATCTCACCAAAATAATAATAATATTAATAATACTAATAAATATAATAATATATAATAATAATAATAATACCCCCACCAATATTACTATTATTCATTATATTATCATATTCACACCAAAAATCATAATAATATAATAACTATATTAATAATAATATTATATTCTCCATATTAATAATATTACTACAAATATTAATAATAATCATAAATATAATAATAATAATAATAATAATAATAATAATAATAATAATAATAATAATATTAATACCACCACCAATATTACTATTATTTCTTATATTATTATAAACTCACCAAATTACCACCAATGATTTCCCATCTCAGGGACACCCACCAAACATCATCAAATACACCCTACCAAAGGGCACATCAACATATAATATTTAAAATAATAATAAAATGACTAAATAATTAAAATGGGTGTTACAACTCTCCCCCACTTTAATTATTTTCGTCCTCGAAAATTACCTGATGGAAATAATTCCGGATACGCTCCCCGCATCTTTTATTCCAATTCTCAGGTCACACTGCCTTCTGCAGCACCTCCCCATACTACTTTCACCAAAGATATCTCCTCCCTTCGGAGTTGTTCCTCGCTCGCCAAAACGAACTAGCAATGCCTCAACAATCGGAATATTTTTCACTTGTACATCATCCACCTGGTTCAATGTACTTTCTCGACTAAGACACATGAAACATATCATGCCAATTCACAGCGACAACGGAAAAACAGTCTAACATGTTACTCCTCTCATGCCTCCGCTGCGCCACTCTGATATAACTACAGAACACGGTGCGAACTTCTGAGATTTCGAAGCTCGACCAACACCAGTCACCGGCGTGACCCTCAAAACACATATTGCCTCGGATCCTCTCGATCTTCTCAGCCATCTCAAGCATAATCTTCAAGTCTGAGTACAACACTCGCACTCGATTTATTTCAACACAGGAGAGTCCTACACTCCCTATCTCACCAAGCCACATATAGTGTCATTCCGACACTAGGATGGTAACCGTTATTATAGGTAACTCAATCAACGATAATTAATCATCCCACGCTCCACCTTGATCCGACACCCAAGCTCTTACCAATTCTCTACAGACTCAATAGTCCTCTCTGACTGACCATCAGTTTGCGGATGATAGGTCGAACTCAGCTTCAACTTAGTACCCGAAGCTTCCTGTAAGCCCCTCCAAAATCTCAATATAAACCTCAAATTTCCATCTGACACAATATTCGTCAGTATCTAATCCAACTTCACCACTTTCTCAATATGCATCTCGTATATCCTCAACACGGAATAGTTAATCCACTCCTAACAATTCAAATTAAAATTATGTCTTTACAAATTCTTTGGAAATCTCAACACCAATTTCGTGAAAATACTACCTGATTTCCACTCTAGAATATTTAACGACTACATCAGACTCAACAGTCTCTGATGTTCACTCTTCAAATTCCGACAATTCTAATTAGCATATTCCACCTCTCCTTATCCATGGTCTCAAAAACAATCTACTCAAGTTCGGTTACTTCTTCATAGCACCGAGATGGATACTCCATCTACCTCAATGTATTTCTTCACGAGTACTCCTACTCCCTTCAACAACATCTGATATACATACTCTATCATAACACCTCGTGGTATTATTTCCACAAACCCGACAATCCACTCTTCGACTCTAATTTATCAATTTCAACTAATTCACTATTCAACCCAGATTTCTGACTTTCTCGATTCTTCTCAAGGATATCACTAGTCAGATCTTAATAATAAAAGCTTAACTCCATAAGAAGTATCCTTACTCACAAAACGCATATTATGAAATTTCTCAATCAGTTATAACTCTTTTCACCATCATCTTCGGTATATGCAAATATTTCTAACTCACTGCATCATCTACCATGTCCGCTTTACTCGAATGGTAATTCAACTCGAAGTCGTACTCTTTTCGAAGTCCCAATTATTTCCTATGCCTCATATTCGTCTTATTCAAATTAAACAAACACCTTAAACTCTTAAGATCACCAAACATCTCTGATCTCAGTCTGAACTTTTGAAGACTCCGACTCCAGTACAATCACAATAGTAACCAACTCTAAATCACTGGTCGGATGATTTCTCTTATACACTTCAAGTTGCCTTTTGCATAATTGAAACTCGCTGAAGTTGTATTTAGCAAATCCCCTAATTATATCAACAAGCATCACAAACACCACAATTAGTTCTATCGTATTCGGCAGAACTTTCCTTACGGAAGTATATCACCGCTCTTTTTCCAACACTGATAACTACAGTTCCTTATGCTCAACATAATCCTCTATACGCTTCGAATACCTTAAAATATCATTTATTAACACAACCATTGCCTTATATAAATAATTAAAGAAGATCCCATGCCAAGTGGACAAACAAGTTGTGAGTTATAGCGGGAACACATACCGTACCGCTCGTCCTTACCACAACATTCAAACACACTTCATCAATAAATAGCTTAAATATATGTCAATACTTCACCATCTCATAGATAATTTGAATAGCTTTCCAACGCTTCGAACCGCGCGTCATTCCGAGTTACGGTTCTCCCGTTACGGCAAAAACACCAGAATAACATTTTCTGCCCAGGACCCCTTCGCCAGGCGAACACCGCAGCGAATATGGACGTTCGCCAGTATGCTCGCCAGGCGAACATGACAGTCCCAAAATCCTCTTTTCGACCGTTACCCGACTTCCGAGTGTCTGATTTCGATTCCGTAAAAAGCTGCGATCTCGGAATTTAACGTACAACAACAATTTTATACTTAGGAAGCCATCCAACACATTTTAAATCTATGAAAAATTTAAAACTCAATTACTTCCAATCTCAACAGCAGATCTTTGAGCCTCCTAATACGATAGAACTTTTGACCTTCGTCCCATCCACCACAAGAACTCTACTCGAGATCACATGATCAAGGGACTCACATCCCTCGATCAATTGTTCTATCGAATCATTAACTCTTGGAAGCGAACACCTATCCTTGATAGTCACCCTGTTCACTTATCTATAGTTCACCCAAAGCTTCACAAAACCTTCTATCTGTCTAACCAACAAAATTGGTGCACATTACGGTAGCACACTCAAACAAAAGAACCTCTCTCCTAGAAGGTCTTCAAGTTGACTCTTCAACTTCTCCAATCCCAACGAAAATACACCATATGGAGTCACTAATATCGGACTCGTTCCAACAACAAAGTCAACGTGTGAGCTTTACTTCACACCCCGATAGTAAATCACCTACCTCATCCGGAAACCTCCGGCAATCGCAATTAATTGACAAATCCCAATTTTTCTCACTTTCCTTCTCATTCCAAGTTTCAGTCAAAATAGACACTTCAACACCGTCTTACGCCAAATTCCTCAAAATAATCCCTTAAGCACTTAGCTTAACTCAAGACTATACACTGCTCACGCCACCCAAGCTTGCAAGATACGTCTATCCCATCCAACACAATCCCGTCCACTATTAACAAGAGATTAAGGGTGATCAGTTCCTCAATTTGTTAATAGACAGCCGAAATCATGATGGGGTACAAACCATCTTTACCAAACTATAATATCACTCCTCAACACACTAAGCCACCACACTGTAGCTTTTCGGAGAAATACAACTTCTCCTCCACTGGAATCATTCCACTTCTACCAATGAAGTTAACCAACAACATGTACCGACAGTGTTTTTACACACATGTCGCATACCAGGAAACAATAACACTAGACAACATTGGCCGGACGGACCGACCTGCTCTGATACCAATTGTAACACCCCACTTCCCAAATTAAATAAAATATAAAAATTATAAATAAACATCAGAGTTTTCACCAAAATAGTGGGATATCACATCACCAAATTTTTATAAAAATACTTTATTAATTATTCTCAAAAATAATACAGCGGAAAACATTATTCCAACATTCTCGGCCATCCGCCAAATTTCGTAAAATCTTTATTATTATAATTCACAAAAAAAAAGTGATACGTCACAGGATTACAACAAGTTTGACATAAAACAATTAAAACACCCATATCCCGTGTTACGTATCAGAGCATCCTAGACTCGACTGGCACACCACCATCCAAGCTATCTAAGTACCTGGATTATCTGTACTTCCGAAGAAGCACAGACACAACAACAACCAAGGGGTGAGAAAACATGATCAAAAATATATTGGTAATGTAATACATGTAAACAAGGTAGTAAAACACACCAACACACCAATATTCACCCCAACAACTCCATATAACGAACCTACTGTTCAAATTACAATATAACATATTATAATGCAAATATGCAACTCAACACCATGCATGCGGTACCGACTCATTGGTTCATTCAATCGAACCTGGATAGATCACTTACGCTCCTCCTGAGACATGATCTATCCCCCACCATTCTCCACCAAGGAGTACGGATGAATCACTTACGCTCCTCCTGAGACATGATTCATCCCACCAAAACACCATGATATGCACACACCAATGCATAACTATCATATTTAGGCACACTAAGTGCACACGATCCTCCTGATCATATCATCATACATCAATGCATATATGTGTAGATATATTACACCAACACCATATAAATCAATCAGATAGTAAATAAATTCATACTATAACACCACATATAACCACATCCCAACACTCGGGAACACACGATCCTACTGATCACTACATACATATACGTTAACCAATTGTTCACCAACAATATCAAGGAAAACGAGTACCATCACCAAGTAAACAAGTTCATACTTCATCACCAAGATATAAACACGTCCCACCACTCGGGAATACACGATCCTACTGATCACTACACCATGCTCCGCATGATTCATACACCAACTAATTATCCATTTAAATAATTAGTAATGGAAATCACATACTATCACCGAGTACTCACTCTATAACACTCAATCATCTTCCCTATAATCAACAAAGTCCAAGGGCACTACACTCTTAGCGCACACAGCATAACAGCATAGAAAAACCACATTCTGCTACGCTCGCTACACCCTCGCTAGGCGAGCTCCCAGCGAATGCTCGCTACCTGTTCGCTTAGCGAACCTCCTCGCGAAGGCAAACAGAACCTACTAGACTCAGTCGCTACCTCACTCGCTAGGCGAGCACCTAGCGAACGCTCGCTGCCTTCTCGCTAAGCGAAATGCTAGCGAGTTGCCTGCGACTTCTCAAGTTCTCACAGTTCAGAATTCTCACTCTTCTCCGATTCAAGCCTATTCTATAACATCCACTTCCTATACTATCTGTATTACGACCAATGCATATTAGGCTTATCAATCTTCCTATAATTCTACTCCAGATCAACATTACGGCACACTACCGGCACTTTAGAGTTACTCTGAACCTTACTCAAACCAAACCAACACCAACAGTCAATCAACAATGGCAACATCAAACATCCGTACATCATCATATACATATTATTCCAAAGTCATCACTTAAACAATCTATCGACACATCAAAAAGGTCACACAGAACTTCCCTAAAACCGTAAACCCAACCTATACGCCAAATTAACCAAAAACAACAATTCACCAACACTCAACATATTTCAATCCATCAACATCAACATAACTCAACAATCAATAGCATGTCAATATAAAACTTCATCAACGATACATTCCTACGGGGTTAAGGAATCCCCACTACCCTATACATGTATATATCATTCCCAATCAAGTTTCTCCCCCCTTACCTTGTTAATCGATTGATCGATGAAATTCTTCCTGGATTTGGTCTCTTGACCTCCTCTTTTCTTTCCGTTCTTCGTTCCCTTTTTCCTCAGTTCTTCGTGTTATTTTCTCTAATACTTCCCCCATCCCTTCATATTCTATTTTCCTTTTTATTTCCTATCCCAATAATAATAATAACTAATAAAAATAACATAATAATAATAATAATAATAACTAATAAAAATAACATAATAATAATAATAATAATAATAATAATAATAATAATAATAATAATAATAATATTATTATTATTATTATTATTATTATTATTATTATTATTATTATCACACCAATTTCCCACGATCTATGGTAATCCCTTTTCTCTCTATTCCAACTTTTCTAATATCTCCTTGCTACCCCTTCATATTTCCTTCCTCACGGTTTCTATCATGACTTTTCATATTTCCATTCTAACTTCCCAATAACCCTTCCACCTCTTATTTTACTTATTTCAACCACTAATATTCCCAATAATAATTCTAATATAATAATTATAATAATCATTATAATAATAATAATAATAATATAATATAATACTATTATAATATTATAGTAATATTCAACATAATAATAATAATAGTAATACACCCAACAATAATTATAATTATAATAATAATAATACTAATGATAATAATAACAATTATATTAATACTAATAATAAAATAATATGAATAATAATAATCTTAATATTAATAATACTAATATAATATTACTAATATTAATAATACTAATCATAATAATACTATTAATAATAATAATAATAATAATAATAATAATATTATTATTATTATTATTATCTCACCAAAATAATAATAATACTAATAGTAATAATATTATTATCTCACCAAAATAATAATAATATTAATAATACTAATAAATATAATAATATATAATAATAATAATAATACCCCCACCAATATTACTATTATTCATTATATTATCATATTCACACCAAAAATCATAATAATATAATAACTATATTAATAATAATATTATATTCTCCATATTAATAATATTACTACAAATATTAATAATAATCATAAATATAATAATAATAATAATAATAATAATAATAATAATAATAATAATAATATTAATACCACCACCAATATTACTATTATTTCTTATATTATTATAAACTCACCAAATTACCACCAATGATCTCCCATCTCAGGGACACCCACCAAACATCATCAAATACACCCTACCAAAGGGCACATCAACATATAATATTTAAAATAATAATAAAATGACTAAATAATTAAAATGGGTGTTACAATTCTCACCAAACCAGTTCCAGTAATCTTAATCCCACATCACCCGACTATTCTACGGCATTATTTCCAGTTTCTAACCGGTTAAACTACGATTCTACCGATTAAATCCAGTTTGCCCTAACTTGAAAAATGGTGGAAATTCACAACAAACCCTAACCCACACATACATAACCACATACATTGACTAGATAATAATGTTTCTCACCCTTACCTTGATTGGATTGAAGCTTGAAGTTGATTCTTGATGATTTCTCCAAGTTTCCCTCTTCTTTTCTCTTTTCTCCTCTTTCTCTATTCTTTCTCTTCTATTTTCTTTCTATCCAATTCTTTCCACTTATCCCTTATATACTTCTATTATTTTCTTTCCTTCCTATTTCTCTCTTCAATTATCCACCAAATAAATCCAATTAATCCAAATCAATAAGATTAATTCCAATAAATCATTTAATTAACATAATTAATTAATTAATGAAATTTGGGCTGTTATAATACACACACACTACCCTGACATCAAAAGGATATAGGGGTCCATTACCAAAAGGATAATGGAGAACACTCACACAATTTGGCACCAAAAGGATGACAGACCCATCACCAAAAGGATGATAGAGCGATACACACGTACAACCTTGCCATCAAAAGGATGTAGGGGTCAATTACCAAAAGGATAATGGAAAACACTCGCACAATCTAGCACCAAAAGGATGACAGACCCATCACCAAAAGGATGATAGAGCGACATACACACACAACCCTGACACCAAAAGGATGTAGGGGTCCATTACCAAAATGATAATGGAGATCACTCGCACAATCTAGCACCAAAAGGATGACATACCCATCACCAAATGGATGATGGAGCGACAGACACACACACAACCCGACGCCAAAAGGAAATAGGGGTTCATGACCAAAAGGATAATGTAGAACACTCACATAATCTGGTACCAAAAGGATGACAGATCCATCATCAAATAGATGATATAGAAAACTCACACACACAACCCTGACACCAAAAGGATGTAGGAGTCCATTGCCAAAAGGATAATGGAGAAGAGTCGCACAATCTGGCACCAAAAGGATGACATACCCATCATTATAAGGATGATGGAGCTACGCACACACACACAACCCGACACCAAAAGGACATTGGGGTGCATCTCCAAATGGATAATGGAGAACTCTCGTACAATCTGGCATCAAGAGTATGAATGACCCATCACCAAAAGGATGATAGAGCGACACATTCATACACACCGTGACACCAAAAGGACATAAGGGTTCATTACCAAAAGGATAATGTAGAACACTCGTATAATCTGGTACCAAAAAGGATGACACACTATCTCCAAATGGATGATATAGAAAACTCACACACAGAACCCTGACACCAATAGGATGTAGGGATCCATTACCAAAAGGATAATGGAGATCACTCGCATAATCTGGCACTAAAAGGATGTTATACCCATCACCAAAAGCATGATAGAGCGATACACACGCACAACCCTGACATCAAAAGGATATAGGGGTCCATTACCAAAAGGATAATGGAGAACACTCGCAAAATCTAGCACCAAAAAGATGACAGACACGTCACCAAGAAGATGATAGATCGATACACACGCACAACCCTGACATCAAAAGGATGTTAAGATCCATTACCAAAAGGATAACGGAGAACACTCGCACAATCTGGCACCCAAAGGATGACATACCCATCACCAATAGGATGATAGAGCGATACACGCGTACAACCTTGCCATCAAAAGGATGTAGGGGTCAATTACCAAAAGGATAATGGAAAACACTCACACAATCTAGCACCAAAAGGATGACAGACCCATCACCAAAAGGATGATAGAGCGACATACACACACAACCCTGACACCAAAAGAATGAAGGGGTCCATTACCAAAATGATAATGGAGAACACTCGCACAATCTGGCACCAAAAGGATGACATACCCATCACCAAATTGATGATGGAGCGACAGACACACACACATCCCGACGCCAAAAGGAAATAGGGGTTCATGACCAAAAGGATAATGTAGAACACTCACATAATCTGGTACCAAAAGGATGACAGATCCATCACCAAATAGATGATATAGCAAACTCACACACACAACCCTGACACCAAAAGGATGTAGGAGTCCTTTGCCGAAAGGATAATGGAGAAGAGTCGCACAATCTGGCACCAAAAGGATGACAAACCCATCATTATAAGGATGATGGAGCTACGCACACACACACAACCCGACACCAAAAGGACATTGGGGTGCATCTCCAAATGAATAATGGAGAACTCTCGTACAATCTGGCATCAAAAGTATGACTGACCCATCACCAAAAGGATGATAGAGCGACACATACATACACACCGTGACACCAAAAGGACATAGGGGTTCATTACCAAAAGGATAATGTAGAACACTCGCATAATCTGGTACCAAAAAGGATGACACACCCATCTCCAAATGGATGATATAGAAAACTCACACACACAACCCTGACACCAATAGGATGTAGGGATCCATTACCAAAAGGATAATGGAGATCACTCGCATAATCTGGCACCAAAAGGATGTTATACCCATCACCAAAGGCATGATAGAGCGATACACACGCACAACCCTGACATCAAAAGGATATAGTGGTCCATTACCAAAAGGATAATGGAGAACACTCGCACAATCTGGCACCAAAAGGATGATAGAGCCGTCACCAAAAGGATGATAGAGCAATACACACGCACAACCCTGACATCAAAAGGATGTTAAGGTCCATTACCAAAAGGATAACGGAGAACACTCGCACAATCTGGCACCCAAAGGATGACATACCCATCACCAATAGGATGATAGAGCGATACACGCGTACAACCTTGCCATCAAAAGGATGTAGGGGTCAATTACCAAAAGGATAATGGAAAACACTCGCACAATCTAGCACCAAAAGGATGACATACCCATCAGCAAAAGGATGATAGAGCGACATACACACACAACCCTGACACCAAAAGAATGAAGGGGTCCATTACCAAACTGATAATGGAGAACACTCGCACAATCTGGCACCAAAAGGATGACATACCCATCACCAAATGGATGATGGAGCGACAAACACACACACAACCCGACGCCAAAAGGAAATAGGGGTTCATGACCAAAAGGATAATGTAGAACACTCACATAATCTGGTACCAAAAGGATGACAGATCCATCACCAAATAGATGATATAGCAAACTCACACACACAACCCTGACACCAAAAGGATGTAGGAGTCCTTTGCCGAAAGGATAATGGAGAAGAGTCGCACAATCTAGCACCAAAAGGATGACAGACCCATCATTATAAGGATGATGGAGCTACGCACACACACACAACCCGACACCAAAAGGACATTGGGGTGCATCTCCAAATGGATAATGGAGAACTCTCGTACAATCTGGCATCAAAAGTATGACTGACCCATCACCAAAAGGATGATAGAGCGACACATACATACACATCGTGACACCAAAAGGACATAGGGGTTCATTACCAAAATGATAATGTAGAACACTCGCATAATCTGGTACCAAAAAGGATGACACACCCATCTCTAAATGGATGATATAGAAAACTCACACACACAACCCTGACACCAATAGGATCTAGGGATCCATTACCAAAAGGATAATGGAGATCACTCGCATAATCTGGCACCAAAAGGATGTTATACCCATCACCAAAAGCATGATAGAGCGATACACACGCACAACCCTGACATCAAAAGGATACAGTGGTCCATTACCAAAAGGATAATGGAGAACACTCGCACAATCTGGCACCAAAAGGATGATAGAGATGTCACCAAAAGGATGATAGAGCGATACACACGCACAACCCTGACATCAAAAGGATGTTAAGGTCCATTACCAAAAGGATAACGGAGAAGACTCGCACAATCTGGCACCCAAAGGATGACATACCCATCACCAATAGGATGATAGAGCGATACACACGTACAACCTTGCCATCAAAAGGATGTAGGGGTCAATTACCAAAAGGATAATGGAAAACACTAGCACAATCTAGCACCAAAAGGATGACAGACCCATCACCAAAAGGATGATAGAGCGACATACACACACAACCCTGACACCAAAAGAATGAAGGGGTCCATTACCAAAATGATAATGGAGAACACTCGCACAATCTGGCACCAAAAGGATGACATACCCATCACCAAATGGATGATGGAGCGACAGACACATACACAACCCGACGCCAAAAGGAAATAGGGGTTCATGACCAAAAGGATAATGTAGAACACTCACATAATCTGGTACCAAAAGGATGACAGATCCATCACCAAATAGATGATATAGCAAACTCACACACACAACCCTGACAGCAAAAGGATGTAGGAGTCCTTTTCCGAAAGGATAATGGAGAAGAGTCGCACAATCTGGCACCAAAAGCATGACAGACCCATTATTATAAGGATGATGGAGCTACGCACACACACAACCCGACACCAAAAGGACATTGGGGTGCATCTCCAAATGGATAATGGAGAACTCTCGTACAATCTGGCATCAAAAGTATGAATTACCCATAACCAAAAGGATGGTAGAGCGACACATACATACACACTGTGACACCAAAAGGACATAAGGGTTCATTACCAAAAGGATAATGTAGAACACTCGCATAATCTGGTACCAAAAAGGATGACACACCCATCTCCAAATGGATGATATAGAAAACTCACACACACAACCCTGACACCAATAGGATGTAGGGATCCATTACCAAAAGGATAATGGAGATCACCCGCATAATCTGGCACCAAAAGGATGTTATACCCATCACCTAAAGCATGATAGAGCGATACACACGCACAACCCTGACATCAAAAGGATATAGGGGTCCATTACCAAAAGGATAATGGAGAACACTCGCACAATCTGGCACCAAAAGGATGATAGAGCCGTCACAAAAAGGATGATAGAGCGATACACACGCACAACCCTGACATCAAAAGGATGTTAAGGTCCATTACCAAAAGGATAACGGAGAACATTCGCACAATCTGGCACCCAAAGGATGACATACCCATCACCAATAGGATGATAGAGAGATACACACGTACAACCTAGCCATCAAAAGGATGTAGGGGTCAATTACCAAAAGGATAATGGAAAATACTGGCATAATCTAGCACCAAAAGGATGACAGACCCATCACCAAAAGGATGATAGAGCGACATACACACACAACCCTGACACTAAAAGGATGTAGGGGTCCATTACCAAAACGATAATGGAGAACACTCACACAATCTGGCACCTAAAGGATGACATACCCATCACCAAACGGATGATGGAGCGACAGACACACACACAACCCGACGCCAAAAGGAAATAGGGGTTCATGACCAAAAGGATAATGTAGAACACTCACATAATCTGGTACCAAAAGGATGACAGACACATCACCAAATAGATGATATCGTAAACTCACACACACAACCCTGACACCAAATGGATGTAGGAGTCCATTGTCAAAAGGATAATGGAGAACAGTCGCACAATCTGGCATCAAAAGGATGACAGACCCATCACCAAAAGGATGATAGAGCGACACATAAACACACAACTCGGCATCAAAAGGATGCGGGGGTCTATTACCAAAAGGATAACGGATAACACTCGCATAATCTGGACCCAAAAGGATGAGAGACCCATCACCAAAAGGATGACAGAGTGAACTCACATATACAGCCCTGACACCAAAAGGATGTAGGGGTCAGTTACCAAAAGGATAATGTAGGACACTCGCACAATCTGGCACCAAAAGGATGGTAGACCCATCACCAAAATGATGATAGAGTAAACTCACACACACACAACATTGACACCAAAAGTATGTAGGGGTTTATTACCAAAAGGATAATGGAGAACACTGGCACAATCTTTCCCCAAAAGGATGACAAACCCATCACCAAAATGATGATAAAGCGATACACATGTACAACCCTGACATCAAAAGGATGTAAGGGTCTATTACCAAAAGGATAATGGAGAACACTCACATAATCTGGCACCAAAAGGATGACAGATCTGTCACCAAAAGGATGATAGAGCGATACACACGCACAATCCTGACACCAAAAGGGTGTAGGGATCAATTACCAAAAGGATGATGGAGAACACTCGTACAATCTGGCACCAAAAGGATGAAAAACCCATCACCAAAAGGGTGATAGAGCGACACATGCACAACCCTTACATCAAAAGGATTTAGGGGTCCATTACCAAAAGGATAATGGAAATCACTCGTGTAATCTGGAACCAAAACCATGACAGACCCATGACCAAACGGATAATAGAGTGATACACACGTACAACTTTAAAATCAAAAGGATGTAGGGGTCCATTACCAAAAGGATAATGGAGAACAATCGCACAATCTGGCTTCAAATGGATGATGGAGTGACGCACACACACCAAAGCCGACACCAAAAGGATGTTGGGGTCCATCTCCAAAAGGTTAATGAAGAACACTCGTTCAATCTGGTACCAAAAGGATGACCGACCCATCACCAAAAGGACGATAGAGCGACACACACATACACACCGTGACACCAAAATGATATAGGGATTCATTACCAAAAGGATAATGTAGAACACACGAATAAAATGGTACGAAAAGCATGACAGACCCATCAACAAATGGATGATATAGAGAACTCACACACACAACCCTGACACCAAAAGGATGTAGGGGTCCATTACCATAAGGATAATGGAGAACACACGCACAATCTGGCACCAAAAGGATGACAGACCCATCACCAAAAGGATGATAGGGTGATACACACGTACAACCATGACATCCAAAGGATATAGGGGTCCATTCCCAAAAGGATAATGCAGAACACTCAGACAATCTGGCACCAAAACAATGACAGACCCATCACCAAAAGGATGATAGAGCAATACGCACGCACAACCCTGACATCAAAAGGATGTAGGGTTCCATTACCAAAAGGATAATTGAGTACACTCGTACAATCTGACACCAAAACGATGACAAACCCATCACAAAAAGAATGATAAAGCAACTTACACCGACAACCCTGGCACCAAAAGGATGACAAATCCATCACCAAATGGATGATGGAGCGACACACACACACAACCCGACACCAAAAGGATGTTGGGGCCCATTTCCAAAAGGTTAACTGAGAACACTCGTACAATCTGGCACCAAAAGGATGATAGAGCGACACACACATGCATAACCTTACATTAAAAGGATATAAGGGTTCATTACCAAAAGGATAATGTAGAACACTCGCATAATCTGGTACCAAAAGGATGAAAGACCCATCACCAAATGGATGATATAACGAACTAACCCATACAATCCTGAAACCAAAAGGATGTAGGGGTCTATTATTAAAAGGATAATAGAGAACAGTCGCATAATCTGGCATAAAAAGGATGAAAGACCCATCACCAAAAGGATGTTAGAGCGACACACGCACAGACACCCTAACACCAAAAGGATGTAGGGGACCATTACCAAAAGGATAATGGAGAACACTCGCGCCATCTGGCTCCAAAAGGATGATAGACCCATCACAAAAAGGATGATGGAGCGACACACACACAAAAGCCTACACCAAAAGGATGTTGGGGTCCATCTCAGAAAGGTTAATGGAGAAGACTCGTTTAATCTGGCACCAAAAGGATGACGGACCCATCACCAAAAGGACGATAGAGCGACACACACATACACACAGTGACACCAAAATGATATAGGGATTCATTACCAAAAGGATAATGTAGAACACACGAATAATCTGTTTCCAAAAGCATGACAGACCCATCAACAAATGGATGATATAGAGAACTCACACACATAACCCTGACACCAAAAGGATGTAGGGGCCCATTACCATAAGGATAATGGAGAACACTCGCACAATCTACCACCAAAAGGATGAAAAACCCATCACCAAAAGGGTGATAGAGCGATATACACATACAACCTTGACATCAAAAGTATGTAGGGGTCCATTATCAAAAGGATAATGGAGAACACTCGCACAATTTGGCACCAAAAGGATGACAGACCCATCAACAAAAGGATGATAGATCGACACACACATACACATTGTGACTCCAAAAGGATATAGGGCTTCATTACCAAAAGGATAATGTTGAGCACTCGCATAATCTAGTACCAAGAGGATGACAGACCCATCACCAAATGGATAATATAGCAAACTCACACACACAACCCTGACACCAAAAGGATGTAGGGGTCCATTACCAAAAGGATAATGGAGAACACTCGCACAATCCAGCACCAAAAGGATGACATACCCATCACCAAACGGATGATGGAGTGACACACTCACACACACAACCCAACGCTAAAAGGATGCTGGGGCCCATTTCCAAAAGGTTAATTGAGAAAACTCGTACAATCTAGCACCAAAAAGATGACAGACCCATCACCAAAAGGATGATAGGGAGACACACACATACATAACCTTACATCAAAAGGATATAGGGGTTCATTACCAAAAGGATAATGTAGAACACTCGCATAATCTGGTACCAAAAGGATGATATAGCGAACTCATCCGTACAATCCTGACACCAAAAGGATGTAGGGCTCCATTACCAAATGGATAATGGAGAATAGTCATACAATCTGGCATCAAAAGGATGACAGACCCATCACCAAAAGGATGATAGAGTGACACACGCACAGACACCTTAACACCAAAAGGATGTAGGGGTCCATTACCAAAAGGATAATGGAGAACAGTTGCACAATATAGCACCAAAAGGATGACAGACCCATCACAAAATGGATGATGGAGCGACACACACACACAACCCGACATCAAAAGGCTGTGGGGCTCCATTACCAAAAGGATAATGGAGAACACTCGCACAATCTGGCACCAAATGGATGAAAGACCCATTACCAAAAGGATGATAGAGCGATACACAAGTACAACCTTGACATCAAAAGTATGTAGGGGTCCATTACCAAAAGGATAATGGAGAACAGTCGCACAATTTGGCACCAAAAGGATGACAGACCCATCAACAAAAGGATGATAGAGCAACACGCACATACACATTGTGACTCCAAAAGGATATAGGGGTTCATTACCAAAAGGATAATGTTGAGCACTCGCATAATCTGGTTCCATAAGGATGACAGACCCATCACTAAATGGATAATATAGCTAACTCACGCACACAACCCTGACACCAAAAGGATGTAGGGGTCCATTACCAAAAGGATAATGGAGAACACTCGCACAATCTGGCACCGAAAGGATGACAGACCCATCACCAAACGGATGATGGAGTGACACACACACACACAACCCAACACCAAAAGGATGTTGGGGTCCATCTCCAAAAGGTTAATGGAGAACACTCGTACAATCTGGCATCAAAAGGATGAATGACCCATCACCAAAAGGATGATAGAGCGACACATACATACACACCGTGACACCAAAAGGATATATGGGTTCATTACCAAAAGGATAATGTAGAACACTCGCATAATCTGGTACCAAAAGGATGAAAGACCCACCACCAAATGGATGATATAGCGAACTCATCCATACAATCCTGACACCAAAAGTATGTAGGGGTCCATTACCAAAAGGATAATGGAGAACAGTCACACAATCTGGCATAAAAAGGAAGACAGACCCATCACCAAAAGGATAATGGAGAACACACGCACAGACACCCTAACACCAAAAGGATGTACGGGTCCATTACCAAAGGGATAATGGAGAACACTTGCACAATATAGCACCAGAAGGATGATAGATGCATTACAAAATGGATGATGGAGCGACACACACACACACACACAACCCGACATCAAAAGGATGTGGGGCTCCATTACCAAAAGGGTAATGGAGAATACTCGCATAATCTGGCACCAAACGGATGAAAGACCCATTACCAAAAGGATGATAGAGCGATACACACGTACAACCTTGACATCAAAAGTATGTAGGGGTCCATTACCAAAAGGATAATGGAGAACACTCGCATAATTTGGCACCAAAAGGATGACAGACCCATCACCAAAAGGATGATAGAGTGACACACACATACACACCATGAGTCCAAAAGGATATAGGGGTTCATTACCAAAAAGATAATGTTGAACACTCGCATAATCTAGTACCAAAAGGATGACAGACCCATCACCAAATGGATGATATAGCGAACTCACACACATAACCTTGATACCAAAAGGATGTAGGGGTCCATTACCAAAAGGATAATGGAGAACACTCGCACAATCTAGCACCAAAAGGATGACAGACCCATCACCAAACGGATGATGGAGCGACATACGCACACACAACCCAACGCTAAAAGGATGTTGGGGCCCATTTCCAGAAGGTTAATTGAGAACACTCGTACAATCTGGAACCAAAAGGATGACAGACCCATCACCAAAAGGATGATAGAGCGACACACACATACATAACCTTACATCAAAAGGATATAGGGGTTCATTACCAAAAGGATAATGAAGAACAGTCACACAATCAGGCACCAGAAGGATTACAGACCCATCACCAAATGAATGATGGAGCGACACAAACACACACACAACCGGACATCAAAAGGCTGTGGGGGTCCATTACCAAAATGATAATGGAGAACACTCGCACAATCTATGCATCAAAAGGATGAAAGACCCGTTACAAAAAGGATGATAGAGCGATACACACGTACAACCCTGACATCAAAAGTACGTAGGGGTCAATTACCAAAAGGATAATTGTTGCACCCTAAAATTTGCTCAACCTACTTCACTTGGTTTATGTTTCAATTGCATTAGCATTTGCATAGAAAGTCACGTACATAGTCTAATCATTTGCATAGCATAGCATAGCAAGTTATTCAACAAGGGACCAAGTACTATTCTTATCTCTATGAGCCTATCAAAAGGTTCTTATTCAAATTCAATCTCATCCAAGTCATCGGAAAGAAATTGAAATCTAAGAAGTCGGTGGATCAAGCAGTGAATCTATCTCCTATCTGAGGGTATTTGAAGATCATCAAAGAAGTTGTGAGATGTGAATTGAGAGCATGGAGGGTATATAGACATCATGGAAGACCTAGAGAGTCATTTTGAAAGTGAGACCAGTCATTGATGTGAGTACAAGAGCTGCAGTGGAAGACAGTCAACTAGGGTTTCATTTGGGTCAACCCTAGGTCAAATGATTGATTGAAAGCCATCAAGGTCTATTTGAGGGATGTGGGGTTCATCATTTGACATGTAGATATGGATGTGGTGTTGTGCCAAGGAGAAATCAAGAGAAATCAAGAAGAAGAGGAGTTTCTAAATTAGGGTTTCTGTGTAAAATCCCCTAATTTATGTCAAACTTCCAAGCAAGATAATTCAAAAGGCAAGCTTCAAATGGATCCTTGGCCAACATGAAACTTGTAGAGGATCTCAAGACCTTTAATTTGAGTGGTGGAAGACATCAAGGAGATTTATAGAACTCAAGTTATGGTTCTTGCAAGTTACAGGTCATCTGAGGCATCTGAAATTTTGTCTGTGAAAGTTACTTGTCTTCCAAGCAACTTTGACCCCTCAAGGATTTTTCAAATGAATTGATGGCCAACATAAGAGGTTTTCCTCATGATCTTAGATTTCTATAAAGGTATGGTATGACTTTATCTGATTTGTGGAACTCTACTTATGTCTTTGGCAAGAAAAGGGTATTTTGGTCATTTGAGAATTACAGGTCATTTCAAGCCTATGCCCAAAACTCATACAAGGAAGCTTCAAATGAAAAACTTCACAACATCAAAGTTGCTCCAAATGACATTTTGAGTCTAGAAAAGTGGTCATGGGAGTTGGAAAATGCTCATAGCTCAAGATTGCAAATTTGGTTAATTAAAAGGTGAATTTAATGAATAAAAGTGACCTAAAAATGAGATTTTTCATAACATGTCCAAATGGGATGAAATTATAGGTCATTTTGATTGGAAAGAATGTTTTGATACCATTGGCAATAGTGGATTTTTTAGTTTAGTTCAAAGTTTGAGAGATATCACTAGTTGGCTTACAAAAGAAGTAACATATCCAAATTCACATGTGATTTGAGTGCAAGAAAGTTCCAGCAACTTCTAGATGGTTCCATGAGAATCTATATATTGAGTAGAGTGGATCCAATCATTGGTTGGTGATTCATTTGGTTGAAAACTCATAGTTACATCTCATTCCTCAATTTTGCAAATTACACAAAAACTCTATCAAATCTTCATCATTCTTCAAAGTTCTTGATCCTATCATTATTTACATTCATCATAGAGCAGGTTTCCATCAAGATCTGGTTGAATTGAAGCAGAATTCGTGTGCTACCAACTTCATCATCCAAAGTGCAAGAAGAATTCAATTGCAAGATCAAGAGCATTTGAGCAGGTGTTGCTGCATACAGAACCAAGATCCAAGTCCATTGATCAAGTCTAGAGCACTGCTAGCTGTGAATCCAAGAGCATCACTATCTGTTTTCAAGATTACACCAGGTTGGTTTTTCTATCGAATTGGCTAGAATTAGTTAGCATGATGTAGTTTCATTAGGTTAGATGCAACTTAGGTGGTTAGAGGAACAATTCTGGAGATTTTGATAGGATTTGGTGAAGATTTTTACATGAGCACCAAAACTGTTTTGACCTAGAACTAAGAGGATAAAGAGTGTTAATTCATGTGGATTAGTTTAGAATGATCAGGGATGTGTGGTGGTTACACAAGTACCAAGAAACTGGAGTTTCATGAGAGTGGAAATTGGAGTGTTAATGGAGAGGAAGCTATCGGGTTTGATTTTCTAGGTTGTTACAGTAAGAACTAGTAATGTAGCTTTGGTCAGCTTGAGATGAGGATCATTTTTTCTTTTTACATGAGTGGATTTTATCAAGAATTGAGAGAGAACCAGGTGCTAGAAGGTCTGTGCATGAGAGCATCGTATCCATGGAGTCTTGCTGAAACCCTAATCTCATTGGAGAAGAAGCACCTCAAGCGTTGGATGAGGTCTTCTTGGTTGACTGAAATTTGAATCTCACGGCCAGGATTTGAAGCTAAAACGGGAGGGTAGAGTCTGAAGCAAAACGCTTCGTTTCATTTAAAGTGTCTGATGGGCTTAATGATCATGCTTTTCACACCCCCAATATCCAGGCCCATAGCGAATTGAACTACATTTCTTGCTTTTTGCACCGTTTTTGTGTTTATTTGTTTTGGTATTTTTCTGATTCAACTGGGCCCAGACGCGCCTTGCTACGCGCACCCACAGTCTGGGCCCATCATCCATTTTACAACTTAAATGACTACTAATTGCACCCCTAACCAACTTTATTTCATTTTAATTTCTTTTATTTTTCCTAATTGTTTGAAAATTCATAACAAACTGAAAATTCCATATTTTTAATTGGTTGTTTTTTTACTATTTTCATATTTCTGTGTAGAAAAATATCATGTAATAAAATTTCTATTTTATTCTCTTTTAATTTTTTTGCACATTTTTTTCTTTTAATGCCTTTTTAAATAGATTTAATTTGTATATAGTTTTGTAGGATTTCTTTTAGGTGCTTCTCATAATCTTTTTAGGCCAAATTTTTTAGTATAATTAGATACATATATTAGGTGCCCCCTTGATTTTTATGCCAATTTTTTAGGATTTATTTTAGGTAGTTTAGTTAGAAACCATTAGGCTAATCATTTAGGGTTGTGAATATAACACTAGGTATACAAAACAAATTTTCTTTTAGGTTTTCTCTAGAACAAATTAAATGATGGGACTATAGGGATATTATGGGTAGATAATAGATCCCTTAGAAAATATTAGACTTCCCCATTCTACTATTACTATTAGTGTATTTGCTTGATTGTGTGGTGTGCCCTCTCTAGGGTTAGTATTTGACTGTGTGGGGTATTGGGCCTGCTTGGGGGTTTGGGGTTGAGCTGAAGACTTTGCTGATGAAGTCCATTGAAGATTAAGAGAATGAAGACCAATTTCCAGAGTTGATGAATAGTATCTTGCTGGCAGCTGTTGAAGGTTATAGGATCTAGGAGTTAGGCAGAGCTCTAGAGTAGAAAACTTGATTCACAAACATGGAAGGTCTTGTTTGCCTCCATTCCTCTCTATGATGCAGAGTCTCTCTAGGACACTCACCCGCTTCCTTTGGAAGGCTTGGTGACAGTGTCTAAGAGATAGAACTCTTGAGAGAAACATTCCATATGTTGTTAACAGTCTGTTTGCCACCTTTGGTGGTCAACTAACTGTTTAACATACCAGTTCATCCTCTTAACTGTTTCTCATCTTGGAGAGTGAGACTTGAAGAGAAGCCCTGAAGGATTGAAGATAGAGACCTTGCTTGAAAGCTTGAAGATGAAGACTGATGCTTGCTTGAAGCTTGTAGATGGTTGAAGATGACTTGAAGACAGATGTTGATGAAGACTGTTGTGGGCTGTTTATTTCTGCTGTTTATAATTCTTGATGTATTGTTTGAATTTCCCTGACTGTATTGTTTGCCATTTAATCTGTTAGGTTGAAAGTGAATTCTGTTCACTTTTGCCTGTTGTTTTCTAGGTTCGAGGTTGAGTGGGACTCCCTTGCCTCGCTTGTATTGCTGCATCCATGCATTTTACTGTTTTATTGTATATGTTATTGTTTCCGTTTCCGTCTATTCCCTTAGGATCTCTGTTTCTCTCTGCGCAAGAGAGGAATATGATAGACATTAGGTCTTAACCCATGCATGATAACATTAGGTTAGTTTGATTCCCTTTTCAACCATAGGTTAGAGTTGCTGTTTCTCTTCTCATCTTAAAACAAACAGAAAAACACAATAAATATTTCAAACACAATAAAAGACACTTCTTTCGTAAAAGAATGTGAACTCATCAAAACGTCATTTTTGTCCACTTGGACCGGTAATCAGAAAAACCCTTTTTCAGAAGGAGATAAAAACAATCAAGACAGACTTGTGTCGTACGTGGCCCGAACTACGTTTGCTCTGATCTTTCATGTTGTATGAAAGTACGTAGGCATAGGATGCGATATCCTAGCGAGCAACCTTCCCCTCCTTTCTCGTAGGTAGGCAAACTACGTTGACTCTGATTTCTCGTTCCAGACGGGAATACGTAGGCATAAAGTGCGATACTTTGCCGAGTCATCTTCTTTTCTTTTAACCCTTAACCCTTAGTTTAGATAGAAATAACAATCCGTACTAGAAAACAAGCGTGGATCCCGTCGAGTACGACAGACGTGAGGGGTGCTAATACCTTCCCCTTGCGTAACCGACTCCCGAATCCAGGTTTTGGTTGCGATGACCATTCCTTTCCCCATTTTGCGGTAGGTTTACCTAGAGCGTTTCCTTTCCCTCCGTTGGGATAAATAACGCACGGTGGCGACTCTTCTGTTCAGCCGGCGCCGATTTTCGCAGTAGCGACAACTGGCGACTCTGCTGGGGATCCAACATCCCCTGGCTGCTAAGGACTGCGATAGTTCCCTATGCATTTGGGATCCAACGTCCCTCAAGAGAGTCAATCCTAGCGCTTGTTTTCCCGTCGAGGATTTTGTATGGATTTATATTTCTGTCATTTACTTTCAGCATTATATTATTGTTATTATTGTTGTACTGGGGTGTGACGGGTGTTCCATGATTGAGAGATAAGCCGGACCTGGGCTTGAGTGCACCTAGAATTAGAGTGGAAATTAGTGGGCGCGCACGTGCTTTGCATGTCCTAGTGTCCCACGAAATCCACACTCAGACGAGGTTCTTCTGGTTGGCCTCCTGTCCTGCCCTTTGGGTGGCTCGGGTTGCTGGTTAGTTGGATTGTCGACTCTGGGAACCGATCATTTGGAAGTTGGCTAAGTGAGGCCTCTTCAGGATTTGATGATGCCACTCCTTCTAGGAATCGTATCATCAACCCTGAAAGTCTGTGACGCCGACGACCGCATAGGATGCCATACCTTTGTCAGTTACTAGGACACCTACCTGTGAGAGGGTTGGGGTTATGCAGGTAACTAGACCTTCAGATACCGGTTGTTTCTTGATCTGAGATCCTGGGTATTTATGGATAGCTGAGAGGTCTAGCAGAGACCAGTTGGAGTTATGATATGGGGTCTGTCAGAGACCAGTCAGAGTTATGTTATGAGGTCTATCAGAGACCAGTGTTGGAGCTTTGTATTGGGTCTGTCCAAGACCAGGGTTTGAGGAATTCTGGAGGGTCTATCTGAGACTTTTGATATGGTTCAGGCTTCTCAGCCATGGCATTTGGTCCCTGTTGCATTCTATTTGCATTGCATTGTTTGCATAACCATTATCATTGCATCCCATTAACGTGTGTCTGTGCTGCAGGTGCATTTGCATATTCCCTGGTTCTAGTGTCCGAACTTCTGAGTATTGATCATGGCTGGTTTGAGGATAACAGTTGCCTACAAGTTACCTATCCCTGATATTACTCCCCTCCTGGGTCTGATTTCTCTTGCTGATGAGGATGTCCGTAGAAGCTTCAGGCAGAGTTACGGACGGCTGTTGAAATTGGTTCGCAAATCAACTGATGATGAACTGAATGGGCTGTATACACTGATGCAATTCTATGACCCTGCTTTGAGATGTTTCACATTCGCTGACTTTATTTTGGGGCCTACCATTGAAGAGTATGTAGAGTTTACTGAGCTACCAGTACAGAATAAAGTTCCTTTTATTCACTCTGCCGCTGAGCCCAAGTTGGAGGACTTAGCTAAGGTCTTGCACTTGAATGCTTCTGAGCTGTTGATGACTTCTTGGCGCGGGGTTCCAGGTTTCTCCCTCCAGTTTCTGATTGGTAAGGCTCAAGAATACGCCAAGAACGGATGTTGGGTAGTCTTTAACGCTATTTTGGCTCTATGCATTTATGGGATAGTGCTGTTTCCCAATTTCCCGAACTTCGTGGACATGGATGCATTTCATCTGTTTGTTGCTGGCAACCCTGTACCCACATTGATCGGGGACTTCTACCATTCGATGCACTACAGAAATGAGAATAGGAGAGGCAAGAACGTCTCTTGTTGTGTGCCTTTTCCGTGCATGTGGTTTAAGAGCCATCTTCCCCTGAAGGGACCCTTTGTAGATAGTGCAACTACAGCTGACTGGCCAGAGCGCCTGATGAGACTATCTTCTGAAGACATTGAGTGGTTTGACTGAGACTTGCTGGGGTCTGAGATTATTTTCAGTTGTTCTGGGTATCCTAATGTTCCTTTGATAGGAAGAAAAGGGTGTATCAATTGTAACCCATCTCTGTTCGTTCTCCAGTTTGGATACGCGTTGAAGAACCCACCTAGGGAGGAAGAAGTACAGGAATCTCTGTACTTCACCGGTGATTTGAAGGGAGAGTTACTAGCCAAGCTTCAGCACGCCTGGATGCGTATCAACAGAATAGGGAAGCCACTGTTGGGGAAGAATGATTGTCAGGCTTATGTACCATACAAGGTTTGGATCCAAGAGAGGGCAAAACAGTTACTGATGCCATTTCCCGCTGCACCAGTCCCTGTTCATATTCCGGTAGAGGAACCAACCACTGTTACTATGGAGGTCTACGAGCGAGTTGTAAAAGAAAAAGAAGCCTTGATGAATATCAATGACGGGTTAGAAAAGGAACTGGCTCAGATACGTAGTGAGAAGAACAAGGCTGTGCATTCTTTCCAACAGCAGATCGAGTTAGTAAACAGGTTAGGGGCTGAACTGACTGAAGAGAAAAAGAAGCGGGAACGTCTGGGGAAAGAATTCAGAAGCTCCCATGACATGTTGGAGTCCAAAAAGAAAGCACTCGATGCCGCTCACCGGGAAATCTCTTCTTGTAACAAAACGTGGAATGCTACGCTAACCAACAACAAAAAGAGGGAAGACAAATTGAAGCAGCAAATTTCTAAACTCGAAGAACAGTTGAGGGCTAGCACTAAGAAGTATGAAGAGGAGGTGATGGCAAGATATAGTCTCCAGAATGCGTTGAACAAGGCCATCGAAGGAAAGAAAGAGGTTGTGTCTCAGAAGCGGAAGCTAGATGACCGTTTCGGAGAAGGGGCATGGGAGGAATCTGCTGGTGATTTGCGACATGTTCTCAAGCAAAGAGATCTACTTGTTGAGGGTCTGCTTACCCGACCAAGTCATCCAGAGACTAAGAAGTTACTAGAAGAGTACCAGGCATATGGGAGTACTTGATCTTTTCATGTATTAATGTGTATGCTTTATTTGCATAGTGCTGACCATCACCAGGGTTGTTGGTTGAGGTCATGCCTTCTTATTGTACACTCAGTAATATTGTATTTTGGGCCTAATGGATTTCTCTGCAATATATGAGGTGTTTTCTATGGTTCGGCTCCGATCTTCGTATTGCTGTCACTGTCACTGCACTGGCACATTCGCACTAGAATCGGGGGATGATATTCCTTAATGCACGGACACATGTTGCATTGCATTCACATTCATATTGCATTACAGGTGATTATTGAACTGTACCTCATTTCTTGCATTGTACTAGGTCTTTTTAGGATTGAAGGTCAGCGCCCGCACCGATACTCCACTCGTACCAACTGCCAAAGAATTATGGATCAGATGCAGAATGAAATGCAAGACATGCGTGAGAAGCTGGCGCTATTCATGTAGACAATGGAGACCATTGCGAAAGGCCAGGAGAATTTGCAAGCTTTGGTGCAGCCTCTGTTGGTAAGAAATGCTGGGCACGGAAATGAAGACCATCATTCTGGGCGAGTCGACACTATTCACGGGGATGGTACCCCCACACCGGTAGCTCCACCTGTGGTAAACATACCTGCTGTCAATGTGAACAACGGCGCTGCCGCCGGGAACGGTAATGTTGGAATCAGTAACGAGACTGTCGTCAACAACGTTGGGTTCGGAGATGTCAACCTGGGTGATAATATGGGAGGTAATGGCTTCGGTAATAATGGATTCGGCTTCAATGACCAGGGGTTTGATCATGCTGGGAAGTACGACTTCAACGCTCAGGGCTTCGGACAGGACGAATTTGGTATGACTAATCAGGGTTATGGCGGATTCGGAAATGGAAATGGCGCTGGGTTAATGGCTTTCGGACCTGCAGGAGTCGCTCCGGGGTATGGTAACAGGGGGCGAGGCCATGTAATGAATCAGACTAGAGTTGGTCGTAACAACGGATACGATGGATACGGAACTGGGAACGGTAATTGGCTAGAAGATCAGCAAGAGGATGCTTTCTCCGGTGGAGGTTTCGAAGGTCCTATGGATGACTCTCAGAGAATCAAGATGCTCGACGAGCAGATGAAGGGGGTCGTGAATTAAAGCGCTGTTGGCTTAGATATGACTACAATGGGTCTGGTGCCTGGCCTGAGGGTACCAATAAAATTCAAAGCTCCCACGTTCGACAAATATAAGGGGGACACCTGTCCAAAGGTGCACATGCGGTCATACTACAGAAGGATGTCGGCATATTCAAACGATGAGAGGATGCTGATGCATTTCTTTCAAGATAGCTTGTCTGGTCCTTCCCTTGAGTGGTATATGGGATTGGAACCAACTCAGATAAAGACATGGAAGCAGCTGGCTGAAGCGTTTGTGGCTCACTATAAGTACAACAGTGACTTGGCACCCAACCGGGTCCAATTGCAGGGGTTGTCCCAGAAGAAGGGCGAGAGTTTCAAAGAGTATGCGCAGAGATGGCGCGACATGGCTGCTCGAGTTCATCCCCCTTTAGAGGACAAAGAAATGAATGATATGTTCATAGGAACATTCACTGGCATGTTTTATGACAAGCTGTTTCACACGTCCTTGGGCAGTTTCTCAGACTTAATCCTGATGGGAGAGAAGATTGAAAGCAACATTAAACAGGGAAGATTCCAAGCTGAGGAATCCACTGCAGCTGGCAGTAACAGAAGGGCTTTCGGTGGGCGTCGTCAAGGTGATGCAAGCGCAGTGTTTGGGGGCCGAGGCTGGGGCAGAGGTCGAAACCAGTACAATCAGCCGCAGCAGGTGGCAAGTGTTACTATTCCATTTCAGCAACAACCAATACAACAACAACAACAGCAACAGCAGCCACAACAGGGGGTATATCCTGCCCAGCGCAGAACCCAGGGGGGCAGACCAAGGAGGGTGTTTGAAAAGCCTCCTTCAACGTATGCAGAATTGCTACAGACATTACTGGGTTTGAACTTGGTGGAAAAGAGAACTCTGGCGCCAATAACAGGCACTCCTCCGTACGGCTACGATGCAAGCAAGCACTGTAAATTCCACTCCGGGGCTCCTGGCCACGATGTAGAGGGTTGCCACGCGTTCAAGCATGTGGTGCAGGATCTATTGGATAGTAAGGCTATCAATTTTGGACAGGCGGGTCCGAACATAGTGCAAAAGCCCATGTCCAACCATGGGGCAAATGCTATTTTAACCGAGGAGGGTTTGAACTTGATTATGCATGTTGATGACCTCAAGACACCGTTGTGTGAGATAAAGAGAAGGTTATTGTAAAGAGGTGTGTATCCAGGTTGCGACGAGTATTGTTTAGAGTGTTGGACCCAAGCTGGGGGGTGTGCTGACTTAAAGAAGGGTATTCAGGCTTTAATAGATGGAGGCACATTACAATTCGACCGAACGGTAGTCGAAGAGCCTGCAGAGGTATTAGCAGACAAGCAAAGTGATGTAACTACTGTGACGATTCCCCGAAAAACGATAACTATAACGGCGTCGGCCAAGCGACCGCCGATCACTATCACCAAGGCAGGACCAATCCCTTATGAGAGCACTAAGGCAGTCCCCTGGACCTATGGGTTGGAAGTATACTGTGATGGGGTGAAAATTGATGTTAGTAAGAAGCCAGTTGAGGTTGTAGACAATGTCGTCGATACCGGAGGGATGACAAGAAGTGGGAGAATCTTTATATCGCCTGAGGTAGAGGCTGAACGACTGGCGAAAGGAAAAGGAAAGATGAATGAGACTGTCCCTGTGCAGAGGAACGAAAAAGAAACATCATCGAAGGATGTGGAATAGTTCATGCGCCTTATTCGTAACAGTGATTATAAGATTGTTGAGCACCTTCAACAGACGCCGTCAAAGATATCCATACTGTTGTTGCTATTGTGTTCTGAAGCTCACAGAAATGCATTGTTGAATGTTCTGGATACTTCCTTCGTACCCCAAGATGTTTCCATGAATCAGCTGGAGGGGGTGTTGGCGCATGTGAACGCAGGCCATAGCCTGGGATTTACAGACTTTGATTTGACCCCAAAGGGGAGAGAGCATAACATGGCGTTGCACGTCTCTATTGAGTGTAGAGGATCAGTCATGTCTCATGTACTGGTAGACACCGGATCGTCTTTGAACGTGCTGCCCAAGAAAGCAATGATGAAACTGGATGTCAGAGGAATCCTGTGTACGCCTAGTGACTTGGTGGTCAGGGCATTTGATGATACGCGAAGAACAGTCTTTGGATCCATAACATTACCTCTACAGGTGGGGCCAGAGGTTTTCGCAACTGAATTTTATATTATGGACATCCAGCCAGCATACAGCTGCCTTCTCGGACGACCCTGGATCCATGGTGCTGGGGCAGTCACATCTACCTTGCATCAAAAGTTGAAATACATGGTAGGGGACAGTGTGGTCACGGTCTGTGGAGAAGAAGATATATTGGTTAGCCATCTGTCATCATTCAAGTATGTAGAAGTCGACGGCGAAATTCATGAAACACCCTGTCAAGCCTTTGAAGGGTTGCGCATCAAAGACAAAGGTCCCGGGCCGAGTAAAGCGTCAGAGGTAGCCGTCTCGTCGTATAAGGAGGCTCAGGCTCTAGTAGAGACTGGTGAGACAAAGGGCTGGGGCAAGGTGCTGGATATTCCCGTGAAGATGGACTGATTTGGGCTGGGATATCAACCGTCGTCATCAACACCTGCTGCTGGGGCACCCCGTTTCAGAGGACCGATAACCATCACAGCTAGTGGAGTGTGTCACGAGGCCATCAACGCTGCTTCAGATTCCGAAGAAGGAGACAGTGACGGCGACATGGACGCCTGGATTCAGCCAAGCGTGCCAGGACAAGGATTATGCAATTGGTCTATTCAGGAGATTGTTCCTGTGACTCTCAAACAGTAATACTTTGTTTTCTTAATTGTTGAACAATCTGGTGTCCTACCCGGGGTATCATGATTTTGCTTAGGGTCGTGCTGTTATGAACATTGCGTTGTTTAATCATTAAATAAAAGGCGTTTTTTTTCATGTACAAATATTGCAATCTCTGTTTTTCCTGTTTTGTGTTTTACAATAAAATGGCAACGTGGTTATTCGCTTTATACGCATTTTGAAGCATTTAACCATTCCTTTTGCAGGATAACATTTTCAGATGACATCATTGAACCGTCTATGACTCATCTCGACTTTGAGCACCCGGTATTTCAGGCCGAAGAAGAGATTGTCGAAGATGGCGACGTTCCCGAAGAGTTGTCTTGGTTGGTGAAGCAAGAAGAGCGTGTCATTCTGCCTCACGAGGAGGTCATCGAAATTATTAACCTGGGGTCGGAAGGGGTTGAAAAGAACATCCGTATAGGAGCCGCGCTGCAGAGCAACGTCAAGCGAAGACTGGTTGAAATGCTCAGAGAGTACAGTGATGTGTTCGCTTGGTCGTACGAAGACATGCCCGGGCTTGATACAGATATGGTTGTGCACCGTCTGCCGCTAAAAGAAGAATGCCCGCCGGTCAAGAAGAAGCTTCGCAGAACTAGACCTGATATGGCAGTGAAAATTAAGGAGGAGGTTCAAAAGCAGTGGGATGCTGGTTTCCTAGCTGTTACAAAATATCCCTCATGGGTCGCTAACATTGTACCAGTGCCAAAGAAAGACGGTAAAGTGAGAATGTGCGTAGATTACCGTGATTTGAATAAAGCGAGCCTGAAGGATGATTTTCCGCTTCCTCACATTGATGTGCTGGTTGACAACACTGCCCAATTCTCCGTATTCTCCTTCATGGATGGCTTCTCGGGCTATAATCAGATTAAAATTGCACCAGAAGACATGGAGAAGACTACTTTCATAACGCCTTGGGGAACATTTTGTTACAAAGTGATGCCCTTCGGACTGAAGAATGCTGGGGCAACGTATCAGCGTGCAATGACAACTCTTTTTCATGATATGATGCATAAGGAGATCGAAGTTTATGTCGATGATATGATTGCCAAATCCCAGACGGAGGAAGAGCATTTGGTGAATCTGCTGAAGTTATTCAAAAGGCTTAGGAAGTTCAGGTTGAGACTGAACCCTAACAAGTGCACCTTCGAGGTGAGATCGGGTAAACTGCTGGGGTTTATCGTGAGCGAAAAAGGAATAGAGGTTGATCCCGCAAAAATAAAAGCAATACAAGAGATGTCGACGCCTAGAACAGAAAAAGAGGTGCGCGGGTTTTTAGGGAGGTTGAACTACATCGCTCGGTTCATATCTCACCTAACGGCTACGTGTGAACCATTATTCAAGCTGTTGAAAAAAGACCAAGCTGTAACGTGGAATGAAAATTGTCAAAAGGCGTTCGATAAAATAAAGCAGTATTTGCAGGAACCTCCTATTTTGATACCCCTAGTGGCAGGGAGACCCTTGATTATGTATTTGACAGTTCTTGAGGGAAGTATGGGTTGTGTTCTCGGTCAACACGACGAGACAGGAAGAAAAGAGCATGCAATATACTACTTGAGTAAGAAGTTTACGGAATGTGAATCTCGATATTCCATGCTCGAAAAAACTTGTTGCGCGCTAGCTTGGGCCGCCAAGCGGTTGAGGCAATACATGCTGAATCATACAACCATGCTCATCTCGAAGATGGATCCTATCAAATATGTATTCGAAAAGCAGGCATTATCGGGGAGAATTGCCCGTTGGCAGATGGTTTTGACCGAATATGACATCCAGTATGTCTCGCAGAAGGCTATAAAGGGGAGTGTATTGTCTGAGTACTTGGCAGAGCAGCCTATTGAGGATTACCAATCGATGAGGTTTGATTTTCCTGACGAGGATATCATGTACCTAAAGATGAAAGATTGCAAAGAGTCATTGCCAGACGAAGGACCAGAATTAGGCTCCAAATGGAAGTTGATCTTTGACGGAGCTGTGAATGCCTACGGTAGCGGAATAGGGGCAATCATCACTACTCCACACGGGTCGCACATCCCGTTTACCGCTCGATTGACCTTTCCGGTTACCAATAATGAAGCCGAATACGAAGCTTGTATCATGGGGCTTGAAGAAGCCATCGATTTGCGAATCAAAAATCTGGATGTATACGGAGACTCAGCTCTGGTGGTGAATCAAATAAAAGGCGAATGGGAGACACGTCAGCCTAATTTGATACCATATATGAATTACGCGAGGAGATTGTTGCCTTTCTTTGACAAGGTTGAATTGCATCATGTACCGCGAGCAGAGAATCAGATGGCTGACGCCCTGGCCACTTTGTCTTCTATGTACAAAGTCAACTTCTGGAATGAGGCTCCCAGAATTGTTATATCTCGGATTGACAGACCTGCCTTCGTATTTGCCATTGACGAAGCATCTGACGATAAACCGTGGTATTTCGATATCCTTTATTTCTTGAAGAACAAAGAATATCCGGCTGGGGCATCCAGTCACGATCAGAAGACTCTCAGGAGATTGGCGGGTAATTTCTATCTGAATCTGGACGGTGTCTTATACAGAAGAAATCACGACCTAGTGCTACTACGTTGTGTAGATGAAAAAGAGGCAAAGCTGCTCATGGAGGAAATACATGAGGGTACATTTGGTACGCATGCTGGTGGGCATGCTATGACGAGGAAGCTGCTGCGGGCGGGCTATTTTTGGCTGACTATGGAAACTGATTGTTTCAAGTTTGCAAGGAAGTGTCATAAGTTCCAGATTTATGCTGATAAGATCCATGTGCCTCCGAGTCCTCTAAACGTGATGTCGTCACCATGGCCATTCTCTATGTGGGGAATCGATATGATTGGAAAGATTGAGCCGACAGCTTCTAACGGGCACCGTTTCATTCTAGTAGCAATCGATTATTTCACCAAATGGGTGGAAGCGGCATCTTACGCAAACGTGACTAAGCAGGTGGTAGCCAGATTCATCAAGAGAGATATCATTTGCAGATATGGAATCCCCGAGCGGATAATCACCGACAACGGTTCAAACCTGAATAACAAAATGATGAAGGAGCTGTGTCAGAATTTTAAGATCGAGCATCACAACTCCTCCCCTTACCGACCCAAGATGAATGGCGCTGTTGAAGCGGCCAATAAGAATATAAAGAAGATCGTTCAGAAGATGGTGGTGACCTATAAGGACTGGCATGAGATGCTACCTTTTGCTTTGCACGGTTATCGTACGACGGTACGCACATCAACCGGGGCAACCCCATTCTCTTTGGTATATGGAATGGAAGCAGTGCTACCACTGGAAGTTGAGATTCCTTTGCTGAGAGTATTACGAGATGTCCAACTAGACGAGGCAGAATGGGTGAAAGACAGGTTGAACCATCTGAGTTTAATGGATGAAAAGAGGCTAGCTTCTCTAGCATACGGTCGTTTGTACCAGAGCCGAATGAAGAAAGCATACGATAAGAAGATACATCCTCGGAGCTTTCAGACGGACGACCTTGTGCTGAAAAGGATTATCCCGTCGCAGGCAGATCACAGGGGCAAGTGGACCCCCATCTACGAAGGGCCATACGTTGTCAGAAAAGTCTTTTCAGGAGGGGCTTTATTGTTGTCCACCATGGACGGGGAAGACTTTACGTCGCCTGTGAATTCACACGCAGTTAAAAAATACTTTGCTTGAAATTGACCCGCTGGACAGAAAAAAGAGAGTCCAGGCAAAAATGGGGCATCCTGGCGAACCAAAAACAGAATGAAAGGTTCGGGCAAAAGTTAGGGACAAAATTGAAAAAAATGTACACCCGCGAAGTTGAAAACCTACACTGGGCGGTTTCGGCAAAAAAGGGTATCCCGGTGAACTGAAAACCCGTAAAGGGCGGTTCACGCAAAAGTTAGGGATTTGAAAAGCAAATGACTGCGGTCCGAATTTGATACTACAGTGAGCATTGGTGCGGGAGAATATACCTGAGGGGTCGATTATTAGATACAATCTCTTCGGAAGTGTGAATACCGGGAAAGCATTAGAGTCGGTCGAGTCATAGGAGGATCAGTTCATGATATTTGTCTGCATCCCGTTGCCGACATGTGTACAAATTTGATTTGTCATTATATTTATGCTTTTTGTGCATACTTGTATATTTGTTGTGCGTAGCTTCCTCTTTTCAGGAGTTACATCCCGTGTACAAAACTCCGCCCATTTAGGGGCCCAATCAATAAAACATGTTATTCAGTATTTGATGCTGGTTCTTTACTGTTTTGTACATGATAAACGCCTAGGTTTAATGAAACTAGCAAGTGTATAACGTCGCTGGCCCTTGCCAATAATTGCTAAAACTTTGAATTAACTGAAAATAATGTCACTAACACTAACTTGAATAGATTTGGTTGCATAGACTTGTCTTGTCTTGTTTGTGGTGTTGCAGGGTTCATAGCCGTATGAAGTGGATGATCAAAAGATTGCAGTATTGACCAGAAGCTCGTAACAAAAGACTCGATCCCCACGCAGGTCTCGCTTCTGAGATAACAATGTCCCTTACTAAACAAGGATCAAATTCCCCAGCTAGTCGTAGCTTATCCAAAGGACATTCTCCAGCAAAGTCGTTTACTCTCAGCAGAATTGACGATTTCCAGATCGAAGGCTGTATTCAGACAGTGTGGTGTCCCCCAAAAGGATCCCCCATCCCGAGCAGAGTGGTTTAGCCTCAGAAGATTAACATTTCCAACTCGTGAGTTGTACTTAGACAGTTTACCCTTCCCAGTAGGGTCATTTACTCTCCCCCAGCGGAGTCAGTTGATTTTCCCCAAGAGAATGGTTTCGTCCCCAGCGGAGTTCTCTTTCCAGCAAGTGTTTTCTTTCCTCCCCAGTGGAACTCAAAGATTAAAAAAAAAGGAAAACTCTCCCCGGCTGAGTTGGTTGTGTGTCCTGGCATTTATTTTGCCGGAATACCGTGTGATACCCGTTCACTCCCCAGCAGAAGTCCAATCATGATTGGCGCATTCAGCTATTCCTCAGCGAAACGGGCTTCACTTTTCCAGCATTTATTTTGCTGGAATAATTCTGTGGCACCTGGTTACCCCCAGCGGAGTTGGCGTTGTCTTCAGCATTTATTTTGCTGAAGCGGTTTCTATAGCCCAGCAGTTCGAGTCTGCATTTGCATCGGCATATAGTGTCATACTTGCATCCACCAAATAAAAAACGCGTAGCATTTCCATGTCGAATGGAGCATTACGCCATTGTCAAACATATGCATTCTGAAACATAAACCAGGTTGGTTAACCGTTTGTTTTCAAGTATGGTTTCCCTTGCAGGTGGAGGGAGCTCTTGATCAAATTAATTACCAAACATTCAAGATCTCGGCATGAGACGTGTAATGATAATGTCAATCGTGGCATTATTCCCCACATAGTTGCTTGATTAAGTTTCTCTTACCCTTCCAGAGGAGTATTTCTTCAAGGTTGCTGTTATAACAATATCAAAAGATTGCGTGAATCGATTTTTCGAAGGTGTCTGGCAGTATGGATTCAGAAAATCCCCAGTAGAGTCCTTCTCAGATTTGCTGCCATGTCAACACTGAAAATTGGAAGACTCGACTCATATTGTGTTACCCAGATGATTTTCCCGTATGAATAGGCGGATGAAGTTTCCTGTGTTCAGGCAGATGATTTTCCCGTATGGATAGGCGGATGAAGTTTCATGTGTTTACGCAGATGATTTTCCCGTATGAATAGGCGGATGAAGTTTCCTGTGTTTAGGAAGATGATTTTCCCGTATGAATAGGCGGATGAAGTTCCCTGTGTTCAGGCAGATGATGTTCCCGTATGAATAGGCGGATGAAGTTTCCTATGTTCAGGCAGATGATTTTCCCGCATGGATAGGCGGATGAAGTTTCCTGTGTTCAGGCAGATGATTTTCCCGTATGGATAGGCAGATGAAGTTTCCTGTGTTCAGGCAGATGATTTTCCCGTAGGAATAGGCGGATGAAGTTTCCTGTGTTCAGGCAGATGATTTTCCCGTATGGATAGGCGGATGAGGTTTCCTGTGTTCAGGCAGATGATGTTCCCGTATGAATAGGCGGATGAAGTTTCCTGTGTTTAGGCAGATGATGTTCCCGTATTAATAGGCGGATGAAGTTTCCTGTGTTTAGGCAGATGATGTTCCCGTATGAATAGGCGGATGAAGTTTCCTGTGTTTAGGAAGATGATGTTCCCGTATGAATAGGCGGATGAAGTGCCCTGTGTTTAGACAGATGATGTTCCCGTATGAATAGGCGGATGAAGTTTCCTGTGTTTAGGAAGATGATTTTCCCGTATGGATAGGCGGATGGAGTTTTCTGTGATTAGACAGAAATGTTTCCCCAGCGAAAGCACCGGGATTTTTCCGTGATGTGAGTCCTGACGTGGACAGATTTGTGTTTCTTCGTGATTTGAAGAAATTTGGGTCCAGATGCGGACAAGGTTACTCCTATGACAACAGAATCTCTATTCGTGTTGACGAATTTGTCTCTCTTCTTGTGTTGATAGGGTTAGTCCAGTTGTGGACAGATGAGTTTTGCGAAAAGTGTTCAGTACCTGTGGCGTTACATAGGTGGTTGAAGTTGAAATCAGAATTATCAGACGTCAGATCAGTTGTTGCCGTAACAACCAGATTCAGTTAGTGGATGTCGTTCCCCAAACAGTGGTGCAGTTTATTTCTGCGGTTGGCAAATTTCCGGGTTCTTAGTATTCAACCGTCTCGTACCTCGAATGTTTGAAGGTCGTTCGCTCTTCACCCAGTCGGGTCCAAGTCGCTTGAATAGGGGCAGCAGTTGCACCCTAAAATTTTCTCAACCTACTTCACTTGGTTTATGTTTCAATTGCATTAGCATTTGCATAGAAAGTCATGTACATAGTCTAATCATTTGCATAGCATAGCATAGCAAGTTATTCAACAAGGGACCAAGTACTATTCTTATCTCTCTGAGCCTATCAAAAGGTTCTTATTCAAATTCAATCTCATCCAAGTCATCAGAAAGAAATTGAAATCTAAGAAGTCAGTGGATCAAGCAGTGAATCTATCTCCTATCTGAGGGTATTTGAAGATCATCAAAGAAGTTGTGAGCTATGAATTGAGAGCATGGAGGGTATATAGACATCATGGAAGACCTAGAGAGTCATTTTGAAAGTGAGACCAGTCATTGATGTGAGTACAAGAGCTGCAGTGGAAGACAGTCAACTAGGGTTTCATTTGGGTCAACCCTAGGTCAACCCTAGGTCAAATGATTGATTGAAAGGCATCAAGGTCTGTTTGAGGGATGTGGGGTTCATCATTTGACATGTAGATATGGATGTGGTGTTGTGCCAAGGAGAAATCAAGAGAAATCAAGAAGAAGAGGAGTTTCTAAATTAGGGTTTTTGTGTAAAATCCCCTGATTTAGGTCTAACTTCCAAGCAAGATAATTCAAAAGGCAAGCTTCAAATGGATCCTTGGCCAACATGAAACTTGTAGAGGATCTAAAGACCTTTAATTTGAGTGGTGGAAGACATCAAGGATATTTATAGAACTCAAGTTATGGTTCTTGCAAGTTACAGGTCATCTAAGGCATCTGAAATTTTGTCTGTGAAAGTTACTTGTCTTCCAAGAAACTTTTACCCCTCAAGGAGTTTTCAAATGAATTGCTGGCCAACATGAGAGTTGTTCCTCATGATCTTAGCTTTCTAGAAAGGTATGGTATGACTTCATCTGATTTGTGGAACTCTACTTATGTCTTTGGGAAGCAAAGGGTATTTTGGTCATTTGAGAATTACAGGTCATTTCAAGCCTATGCCCAAAACTCATACAAGAAAGCTTCAAATGAAAAACTTGACAACATCAAAGTTGCTCCAAATGACATTTTGAGTCTAGGAAAGTGGTCATGGGAGTTGGCAAATGCTCATACCTCAAGATTGCAAATTTGGTTAATTAAAAGGTGAATTTAATGAATAAAAGTGACCTAAAAATGAGATTTTTCATAACATGTCCAAATGGGATGAAATTATAGGTCATTTTGATTGGAAAGAATGTTTTGAGACCATTGGAAATAGTGGATTTTTTATTTTAGTTCAAAGTTTGAGAGATATCACTAGTTGGCTTACAAAAGAAGTAACATATCCAAATTCACATGGGATTTGAGTGCAAGAAAGTTCCAGCAACTTCTAGATGGTTCCATGAGCATCTATATATTGAGTAGAGTGGATCCAATCATTGGTTGGTGATTCATTTGGTTGAAAACTCATAGTTACATCTCATTCCTCAATTTTGCAAATTACACAAAACTCTATCAAATCTTCATCATTCTTCAAAGTTCTTGATCCTATCATCATTTACATTCATCATAGAGCAGGTTTCCATCAAGATCTGGTTGAATTGAAGCAGAATTTGTGTGCTACCAACTTCATCATCCAAAGTGCAAGAAGAATTCAATTGCAAGATCAAGAGCATTTGAGCAGGTGTTGCTGCATACAGAACCAAGATCCAAGTCCATTGATCAAGTCTAGAGCACTGCTAGCTGTGAATCCAAGAGCATCACTATCTGTTTTCAAGATTACACCAGGTTGGTTTTTCTATCGAATTGGCTAGAATTAGTTAGCATGATGTAGTTTCATTAGGTTAGATGCAACTTAGGTGGTTAGAGGAACAATTCTGGAGATTTTGATAGGATTTGGTGAAGATTCTTACATGAGCACCAAAACTGTTTTGACTTAGAACTAAGAGGATAGAGAGTGTTAATTCATGTGGATTAGTTTAGAATGATCAGGGATGTGTGGTGGTTACACTAGTACCAAGAAACTGGAGTTTCATGAGAGTGGAAATTGGAGTGTTCATGGAGAGGAAGCTATCGGGTTTGATTTTCTAGGTTGTTACAGTAAGAACTAGTAATGTAGCTTTGGTCAGCTTGAGATGAGGATCATTTTTGCTTTTTACATGAGTGGATTTTATCAAGAATTGAGAGAGAACCAGGTGCTAGAAGGTTTGTGCATGAGAGCATCGTATCCATGGAGTCTTGCTGAAACCCTAATCTCATTGGAGAAGAAGCACCTCAAGCGTTGGATGAGGTCTTCTTGGTTGACTGAAATTCGAATCTCACGGCCAGGATTTGAAGCTAAAACGGGAGGGTAGAGTCTGAAGCAAAACGCTTCGTTTCATTTAAAGTGTCTGATGGGCTTAATGATCATGCTTTTCACACCCCCAATATCCAGGCCCATAGCGAATTGAACTACATTTCTTGCTTTTTGCACCGTTTTTGTGTTTATTTGTTTTGGTATTTTTCTGATTCAACTGGGCCCAGACGCGCCTTGCTACGCGCACCCCCAGTCTGGGCCCATCATCCATTTTACAACTTAAATGACTACTAATTGCACCCCTAACCAACTTTATTTCATTTTAATTTCTTTTATTTTTCCTAATTGTTTGAAAATTCATAACAAACTGAAAATTCCATATTTTTAATTGGTTGTTTTTTTACTATTTTCATATTTCTGTGTAGAAAAATATCATGAAATAAAATTTCCATTTTATTTTCTTTTCATATTTTTTGCACATTTTTCTCTTTTAATGCCTTTTTAAATAGATTTAATTTGTATATAGTTTTGTAGGATTTCTTTTAGGTGCTTCTCATAATCTTTTTAGGCCAAATTTTTTAGTATAATTAGATACATATATTAGGTGCCCCCTTGATTTTTATGCCAATTTTTTAGGATTTATTTTAGGTAGTTTAGTTAGACACCATTAGGCTAATCATTTAGGGTTGTGAATATAACACAAGGTATACAAAACAAATTTTCTTTTAGGTTTTCTCTAGAACAAATTAAATGATGGGACTATAAGGGTATTATGGGTAGATAATAGATCCCTTAGAAAATATTAGACTTCCCCATTCTACTATTACTATTAGTGTATTTGCTTGATTGTGTGGTGTGCCCTCTCTAGGGTTAGTATTTGACTGTGTGGGGTATTGGGCCTGCTTGGGGGTTTGGGGTTGAGCTGAAGACTTTGCTGATGAAGTCCAATGAAGATTAAGAGAATGAAGACCAATTTCCAGAGTTGATGAAGAGTCTCTTGCTGGCAGCTGTTGAAGGTTATAGGATCTAGGAGTTAGGCAGAGCTCTAGAGTAGAAAACTTGATTCACAAACATGGAAGGTCTTGTTTGCCTCCATTCCTCTCTATGATACAGAGTCTCTCTAGGACACTCACCCCCTTCCTTTGGAAGGCTTGGTGACAGTGTCTAAGAGCTAGAACTCTTGAGAGAAACATTCCATATGTTGTTAACAGTCTGTTTGCCACCTTTGGTGGTCAACTAACTGTTTAACATACCAGTTCATCCTCTTAACTGTTTCTCATCTTGGAGAGTGAGACTTGAAGAGAAGCCCTGAAGGATTGAAGATAGAGACCTTGCTTGAAAGCTTGAAGATGAATACTGATGCTTGCTTGAAGCTTGTAGATGGTTGAAGATGACTTGAAGACAGATGTTGATGAAGACTGCTGTGGGCTGTTTATTTCTGCTGTTTATAATTCTTGATGTATTGTTTGAATTTCCCTGACTGTATTGTTTGCCATTTAATCTGTTAGGTTGAAAGTGAATTCTGTTCACTTTTGCCTGTTGTTTTCTAGGTTCGAGGTTGAGTGGGACTCCCTTGCCTCGCTTGTATTGCTGCATCCATGCATTTTACTGTTTTATTGTATATGCTATTGTTTCTGTTTCCGTCTATTCCCTTAGGATCTCTGTTTCTCTCTGCGCAAGAGAGGAATATGATAGACATTAGGTCTTAACCCATGCAAGATAACATTAGGTTAGTTTGATTCCCTTTTCAACCATAGGTTAGAGTTGTTGTTTCTCTTCTCATCTTAAAACAAACAGAAAAACACAATAAATATTTCAAACACAATAAAAGACATTTCTTTCATAAAAGAATGTGAACTCATCAAAACGTCATTTTTGTCCGCTTGGACCGGTAATCAGAAAAACCCTTTTTCAGAAGGAGATAAAAACAATCAAGACAGACTTGTGTCGTACGTGGCCCGAACTACGTTTCCTCTAATCTTTCATGCTGTATGAAAGTACGTAGGCAGAGGATGCGATATCCTAGCGAGCAACCTTCCCCTCCTTTCCCGTAGGTAGGCGAACTACGTTGACTCTGATTTCTCGTTCCAGACGGGAATACGTAGGCATAAAGTGCGATACTTTGTCGAGTCATCTTCTTTTCTATTAACCCTTAACCCTTAGTTTAGATAGAAATAACAATCCGTACTAGAAAACAAGCGTGGATCCCGTCGAGTACGACGGACGTGAGGGGTGCTAATACCTTCCCCTTGCGTAACCGACTCCCGAATCCAGGTTTTGGTTGCGATGACCATTCCTTTCCCCGTTTTGCGGTAGGTTTACCTCGAGCGTTTCCTTTCCCTCCGTTGGGATAAATAACCCACGGTGGCGACTCTTCTGTTCAGCCGGCGCCGATTTTCGCAGTAGCGACATTAATGAAGAACACTCGCACAATTTGGAACAAAAGGACGACAGACCCATCACCAAAAGGATGATAGAGCGACACACACATACACACCGTGACACCAAAAGGATATAGAAGTTCATTACCAAAAGGATAATGTTGAACACTCGCATAGTCTGGTACCAAAAGGATGATAGACCCATCACCAAATGGATGATAAAGCGAACTCGCACACACAACCCTGACACCAAAAGGATGTAGGGGTCAATTACCAAAAGGATAATGGAGAACACTTGCACAATCTGGCACCAAAAGGATGACAGACCCATCACCAAACAGATGATGGAGCGACACACACACACACACACACTACCCAACGCCAAAAGGATGCTGGGGCCCATTTCCAAAAGGTTAATTGAGAACACTCGTACAATCTGGAACCAAAAGGATGACAGACCCATCACCAAAAGGATGATAGAACGACACACACATACATAAACTTACATCAAAAGGATATAGGAGTTCATTACCAAAAGGATGACAGACCCACCACCAAATGGATGATATAGCGAACTCACCCACACAATCCTGACACCAAAAGGATGTAGGGGTCCATTACCAAAAGGATAATCGAGAACAGTCGCACAATCTGGCATCAAAAGCATGACAGACCCATCACCAAAAGGATGATAGAGTGACACACGCACATACACCCTAACAGCAATAGGATGTAGGGGTCCATTACCAAAAGGAATAATGGAGAACAGTCGCACAATCTGGCATCAAAAGGATGACAGACCCATCACCAAAAGGATGATAGAGCGACACACGGACATACACCCTAACACCAATAGGATGTAGGGGTCCATTACCAAAAGCATAATGGAGAACACTCGCACAATCAGGCACCAAAAGGATGACAGACCAATCACCAAATGGATGATGGAGCGACACACACACACACACAACCCGACATCAAAAGGCTGTGGGGGTCCATTACCAAAATGATAATGGAGAACACTCGCACAATCTGGCACCAAAAGGATGAAAGACCTATTACCAAAAGGATGATAGAGCGAAACACACGTACAACCTTGACATCAAAAGTACGTAGGGGTCCGTTACCAAAAGGATAATGAAGAACACTCGCACAACTTGGCACAAAAGGACGACAGACCCATCATCAAAAGGATGATAGAGCGATACACACATACACACTGTGACACCAAAAGGATATAGGGGTTCATTACCAAAAGGATAATGTTGAACACTCGCTTAATCTGGTACCAAAAGGATGATAGACCCATCACCAAATGGATGATATAGCGAACTCACACACACAACCCTGACACCAAAAGGATGTAGGGGTCAACTACCAAAAGGATAATGTAGAACACTTGCAAAATCTAGCACCAAAAGGATGACAGACCCATCACCAAACGGATGATGGAGCGACACACACACACACACACTACCCAACGCCAAAAGGATGCTGGGGCCCATTTCCAAAAGGTTAATTGAGAACACCCGTACAATCTGGAACCAAAAGGATGACAGACCTATCACCGAAAGGATGATAGAGGGACACCCACATACACAAACTTACATCAAAAGGATATAGGAGTTCATTACCAAAAGGATAATGTAGAACACTCGCATAATCTGGTACCAAAAGGATGAAAGACTCACCACCAAATGGATGATATAGCGAACTCACCCACACAATCCTCACACCAAAAGTATGTAGGGCTCCATTACCAAAAGGATAATGAAGAACAGTCGCACAATCTGACATCAAAAGGATGACAGACCCATCACCAAAAGGATGATAGAGCGACACACGCACATACACCCTAACACCAATAGGATGTAGGGGTCCATCACTAAAAGGATAATGGAAAACACTCGCACAATCAGGCACCAAAAGGATGACAGAACCATCACCAAATGGATGATGGAGCGACACACACACACATAACCCGACATCAAAAGGCTGCGGTGGTCCATTACCAAAACGATAATGGAGAACACTCGCACAATCTGGCACCAAAAGGATGAAAGACCCATTACCAAAAGGATGATAGAGCGATACAGACATACATCCTTGACATCAAAAGTATGTAGGGGACCATTACCAAAAGGATAATGGAGAACACTCGCACAATTTGGCACCAAAAGGATGACAGACCCATCAATAAAAGGATGATAACGCGACACACACATACACACCGTGACACCAAAAGGATATAGGGGTTCATTACCAAAAGGATAATGTTGAACACTCGCATAATCTAGTACCAAGAGGATGACAGACACAGAACCAAATGGATGATATAGCAAACTCACACACACAACCCTGACACCAAAAGGATGTAAGGGTCCATTACCAAAAGGATAATGGAGAACACTCCCACAATCTGGCACCAAAAGGATGACAGACCCATCACCAAAAAGGATGATAGAGCGACACACGCACATACACCCTAACACCAATAGGATGTAGGGGCCCATTACCAAAAGCATAATGGAGAACACTCGCACAATAAGGCACCAAAAGGATGACAGACCCATCACCAAATGGATGATGGAGCGACACGCGCACACACAACCCGACATCCAAAGGCTGCGGAGGTCCATTACCAAAATGATAATGGAGAACACTCGCATAATCTGGAACCAAAAGGACGAAAGACCCATTACCAAAAGGATGATAGAGCGATACACACGTACAACCTTGACATCAAAAGTATGTATGGGTCCATTACCAAAAGGATAATGGAGAACAGTCACACAATTTGGCACCAAAAGGCTGATAGACCCATCACCAAAAGGATGATAGAGCGACACACACATACACACCGTGACACCAAAAGGATATAGGGGTTCATTACCAAAATGACAATGTTGAACACTCGCATAATCGGGTACCAAAAGAATGACAACCCATCACCAAATGGATGATATAGCCCTGACACCAAAAGGATGTAGGGTCCGTTACCAAAACGATAATGGAGAACACTCGCATAATCTGGCACCAAAACGATGACAAACCCATCACCAAATGGATGATGGAGAGACAAACAAACACACTCGACACCAAAAGGATGGTGGGGCCCATTTCCAAAAGGTTAATTGAGAACACTTGTACAATCTGGCACCAAAAGGATAACAGACCCATCACCAAAAGGATGATAGAGCGACACACACATACATAACCTTACATCAAAAGGATATAAGGGGTTCATTACCAAAAGGATATTGTAAAACACTCGCATGATCTGGTACCAAAAGGATGAAAGACCCATCACCAAATGGATGTAGGGGTCCATTACCAAAAGGATAATGGAGAACAGTCGCACAATCGGGCATCAAAAGGATGACAGACCCATCACCAAAAGGACGATAGAGCGACAAACAAACAGACACCCTAACTCCAAAAGGATGTAGTTACTCATTACCAAAAGGATAATGGAGAACGCTCGCACAATAAGGCATCAAAAGAATGACAGACCCATTACCAAATGGATGATGGAGCGACACACACACACAACCCTACATCAAAAGGATGCGGGGGTTAATACCAAAAGGATAATGGATAACATTCGCACAATCTAGCACCATAAGGATGATAGACCCATCACCAAATGGATGATGGAGCGACACATATACACACAACCCGACGCCAAAAGGATGCTATGGCCCATTTCCAAAAGGTTAATTGAGAACACTCGTACAATCTGGCACCAAAATAATGACAGACCCATCACCAAAAGTATGATAGAGCGATGTTGCACCCTAAAATTTGCTCAATCTATTTCACCTGATTTATGTTTTTATTGCATTATCATTTGCATATTGAATCATGTACATAACCTAATCATTTGCATAGCATAGTATAGCAAGGCATCCAAAAAAGGTTCAAGTGCCATTCTTATCTAAAGAAGCACATCAAGGGTTTTTATTCAAGCTTAAGACATCCAAGTCATCAAGAAATGTTTGAAGCTTTGAGAAGTTTGAGGGTCAACTAGTGGATTTCTCTCCTAATTTGAGGTGTATTGAGGGTTATCAATGAGCTATGAATTGAGGGTATGGAATGTGTACAAAGCTTATGAAGTGCCTAGAGGGTCATATTGAAAATAAGACAAGTCATTGATTCAAGTACAAGAGCCACAGTTGAAGTGCAGTCAACTAGGGTTTCATCTGGGTCAACCCTAGGTCAACTGAGTGATTGAAGAGCATCAAGGTTTAATTGAAGGATGTGGGATTCATGAATTTATATGTTGATATAAGTATGGTGTTGTGCCAAGGATAAATCAAAAAGAATCAAGAGTAGGAGGAGTTGCCAAATTAGGGTTTCAGTGTAAAATCCCCTACTTTAGGCCTATCTTCCAAGCCAGATAAGTCAAAATGAAAGTTTCAAAATAATTCTTGGTCAACATGAAACTTGTAGAGCTTTTCAATAGCTTTACTTTTAGTACTAGAAGTCTTTAATAAGATTTGTAGAACTTAAGTTATGGTTATTGCAAGTAATGGGTCATCAGAGGACACTGAAATTTATCTGTGAAAGTCACTTGACTTCTAAGCAACTTTTTTCCATCAAGGAGTTTTCAAATGGATTCTTGGCCAACATAAGAGTTGTAGATCTTGAGCTTAGCTTTAATTTGAGTACTAGAAGTCCTCAAGAGGATTTGTATAACTCATGTTATGATCTTGGCAACCCAGGGGTATTTTGGGTATTGATGATTATAGGTCATTTTCCAACATAGGTCAAAATCTCTATCTTCCACTCCTCAAATAGAAAAATGTTCAACATGAGATGTGCTTAGAATCGTGTTTTTGGGCTAGGTAAGAGGTCATGGGTGATTGGAAGGGCTAAGTAACAAATGCAAAACCTCTTTGTAAGGCATGACCAAGGCCTTAACCCTTGCCAAACCATTCAATATGTCATCTAAGGAGAAATTGGATCAGAATGAGGCATTGAAGCAAGCTTGAAACTCAGCTGCCATATGTGAATTTCTCATGACATTTTCAAATGCAAGAGATGTTTAACTTCTCATTAAAGCTTTCTAGAATTTTCTAGAGCTTTCATTCATGTTCTATATAAGATTTAGAACTGGTTCAAAGCTTGAGTTGGTGGAGATTGATGGAGAATTGAGAGATTGCATCTTGAGTTTTCCATTTGCAAAACAGAATCGGTTACAACAAATTGATCCATTTCAATCCATTCTTTGGTGATCAATAGCTTCCTTTGGTGTTGGTGAATGATTCCAGATACAATTCAAGGCAAGATTGGTGCAAAATCGTGAGAGAGCATTTTAGATTCATCTCTTGCAAGTCAGAATCGGATTCAAGGATTCAAGAGGTTTCAATCCAATTTGATGCATACAGAAGCTTGATCATACTTCATTGAAGGTGTCTGGAAGATCTTGGAGCTTGATTTTGAGGTTTTACCACTCTGTTCATCCATGATTTGCAGGTATGTAAAACTCCTTCTATGGCTTGATTCATGAAGTTTCCTTAGGTTTTAGATGGTGATATGTATTGTAGAACATGGCTAAGTGGATTCTGGTAGCAATTGGCATGATTTAGAGACAAAATTAAGTTGATCACATTTTCTGTTCATGATCGTATCTTGAGGTTTCTTGAGGATTAAAGCTAGTTTGATGGTGGATTTTGCTCAGTGTAACATGGTGATGATTTTAGGCCTCTCAATTTTAAGTTTGGTTAGAATTGAGGTTTGAGCTTTTTCTGAACCTCTCTTCGTGTTTTGAGGAAGAAGATGATTCAATGCCATTGGATAGTATGGTTGAATTCCTTGTGAAAAGGCGAGCAAGATGATGTGTTTATGTTAGGGTTTTGATGAGGATTAAGAGAGTTGCGTTTGGAGAAGATGAAGGTTGAAGCTCTGTTTCATCCATGGCTTCCTTCTCCCTCCAAAATTCAAAGGAAGAAGATGAACTTATCACCATTGGATCGTGTTAGACTTTGACTAGAATGATCATCCAACAACCAGGACGTGTTGAATTTTGTGAAGGAGTCTAAGAGCATGAAACGCCCCGTTTCACTTGATGAGTGGTAGTGGGCTTAAGTCATTCGTTGCTATGTACACCCCTTTCTGGAGGCCCAATGGAGTTTACACGTGAAACCTTTGCTATTCCCACCAAGTCTTTTCCATTTTCCTTTGTTTTTTTCATTTCATTTTCTGAACTGAATTGGGCCTGGCGCACGCTGACTATTAACACCCCACCATGGGCCCAACTGGTGAATTGAACTAGATATAATTGCTATTTGTCACGCCTTCTTTTCATTTTCTTCTATTTTCTTTTATTTTGTCATATTATTTTAGGTTAATTGAAAAATCCATAACTAATTGAAAAAAGAATATTTTTGGATGAGAATTTTTTCCTTGTTTTCCTTAGGGTTTCTAGAATTTAATAAAACAATAAAAAATATTAATTCCTTGCATTTTATATTTTTGGCATATTTTACCATTTTATTGACTTTATTTTGCATTTGTTTGATACCTTACTTTTCTGAATTTAGTATGAGAGATTGGTGAATGTTTTTGAATTGATTCTTGTTGGATTGAGTAGATTAGAGATGCATGCTACCTTAGAATTTTTTCTCATATTTTTATGATGAAATTTAGCCTAGTTTTGAATTATGAACTTTAGGGTGCTAGGATTAGGGTTTTACAACATCTAGGTGTAGTTTAGGGCATAGTTTGGAGACTTAAGGTTTGATTTAGGTCTTATGGTTTATATGGGGTATAGGGTACATAGTTAGGTTCCCTTAGAAATTAATCTAGGATTTTATGATGAGTATTACTATTTTATTTGATTTTTGCAAATTGGGTGATATTGGTGTGTTTCCCTCTGGGGATGTTGTTTTGTTTGTTGGGTTTTGGGCATTTCAATTGGGTGCTGGGCTTGGGTTTGGCTTGTTGGAGCTCATGAAGACTTGAAGATGATTGGAGGCAAGGGATGGAGCTTGGAGCATGAGATTCTTAATCTTGAAGATTGCTTTTGAAGACTTAGGAGATAGGAGATATAGGGAGAGCTTTAGAGTAGACTGATTTCTTCTGTCAAACATAGAGAGATTCTTGTGCCTCTATTCCATCCTATGACACAAGGTCCCCCAAAGAAGTTCCATCTCTCCTTAGTAGGGATGTAGAGCATGCTTTGATTGGGTAGAACCTTGAGGATACCCTTCACTTGCTAATGCTAAGATCTTAGTGATTTCCCTGGGTTATCATTAAGCTTCTTAACATTTCAACTCTATCTATCATTAGTTGCTCTTCCCCTGAGTAGTGGCATTGGAAAAGTGGACCTATTGGAAGATGAAGTTCATTGAAGACTGGTGAAGATGAAGCTTGTGCCTGTCAAAGCTGGGTATCTGTTGAAGACTAGGGTTTTGCTGCTGATTGAAGTTGTCTACTGGTTGAGGTTCATGCTTGCCAGAGCTTGGAGAGTTTTGAAGATAGGAGCTTATCTAAAGCTTGGGGATCATTGAAGATGGAAAATGGGTTCTTGCTTGAAGGTGTTACTGTCAACCTTTTTGCTGTTAATCAACTGTAGCTGTAAGAGTTGGTGTTGCTGTCAGAGTTGGTGTTGCTGTCAGAGTTGGTGTTGGGTTTTATTTTCTTTTTCTGTATTTGTTGTTGGCTTGTTCAGCTTTCCCCTTAGGTTGGAAGTGAAGCTGTTTCACTTTGTCTATTGTTTTCCCAGGTTCGAGGTTGAGTGGGACTCCCTTGCCTCGCTTGTCTTGCTGCATCTCATGCATATTTACTATTTACTGTATGTATCTGTTTCTTTTGCTGTTTATCCCCTAGGATCTCTGATTTCCTCTGTGCGGGAGGGAATTATAACAGACATTAGGTTTTAACCCATGCATGACAACATTAGGGTAGTTTTGATTCCCTTTTTAACCCTAGGTTTTTAGATTTATTTCTCTTCTCAAAAAAATTCAAAGCACAGTAATAAGGATAATCAATGTCGTACGCTACGAGCCTTAGGCTATTTGAGAGAGGATTGCTGGAGGGTCACTCTTCAGTAATCTGATTGCTTAGTGTGTTACCCTTAAGGTGACATACGACGTAGCCACTCTCAAATCATAGTCTCTAGTGCGTCAGAGATTGCAAACATCCTAAAAAACAGCTCTTGCATAAAAGACTGAAAACAAACATCAATGTGTCATTTTGTCCGCTTGGATCCGTAATCAGGAGAAAACCTTTTCAGAAAGATAAAAAACAGTCAGACAAATTTGTGTCTTTCGTAGCCCGAACTACGTTTGCTCTGATCTTTCATGCTGTATGAAAGTACGTAGGCATAGGATGTCGTATCCTAGCGAGCAACCTTCCCCTCCTTTCCCGTAGGTAGGCGAACTACGTTGACTCTGATTTCTCGTTCCAGACGGGAATACTTAGGCATAAAGTGCGATACTTTGCCGAGTCATTTTATTTTCTTTTAACCCCAGACCTTTAGAGTAGATAGAATAACAATCCGTACCAGAAAACAAGCGTGGATCCCGTCGAGTACGACGGACGTGAGGGGTGCTAATACCTTCCCCTTGCGTAACCGACTCCCGAATCCAGGATTTGGTTGCGATGATCATTCCTTTCCCGTCTTTGCATTAGGTTTACTTCGAGCGTTTCCTTTCCCTCCGTTGGGATAAATAATGCACGGTGGCGACTCTTCTATTTAGCCGGCGCCGATTTTCGCAGTAGCGACAGCTGGCGACTCTGTTGGGGACAGGAACATCCCTTATGCGAGTCAACCCTAGCGCTTGTTTTCCCGTCGTGGGTGTTGTATAGATTTACTTTTCTGTCTTTACTTTCCGCATTTTATTATCAGCTTTATTTTGTTATTTATGTTGTGGGAAGGGGGTAATCTATTGAGAGATAAGCCGGACCTGGGTTTGAGGTTACACATAGACTTAGAAGTAGAGAGTAGTGGTTAGCCTGCTTGCTTAGCTCGAACCAGCTAGCCGCGAAATTTACGCTCGGACGAGATTCTCTTTGATGCTTCTTGCCTGGCCCTTAGGGCTCGACAAGTTGTCTGACCCGAGGATTGTCGACTCTGGGGACCTATCAATTGGGATTTAACTAAGTGAGGCCGCTTCAAGGGATGATGATGCCACACCTCCTGGGTATCGTATCATCTCTCTTGAAAGTCTGTGACGTTGAACCCGCATAGGATGCCGTACCTTGTCTGCGATTTAAGTACACACGTGTGAGGGGTAGGTGGGTCTGTTTGCAGGAAACCTTTGACCTCAGAATACCTGGTTTATCTCTATCAGTGAGATGTGGTTACAGGGTTCATTTGAGTGGTTGGTTTGGTTTGAGATGAGGATTTGATGGTTCTCAGGCTTCAGTACAAAGCAGCACAGTTCATCAGCACTGCACTTGGTCCCTTGTTTGCATATGCATGTGCATTTTCATGACTGCATTTCATTAACATGTATTTATGTTGCAGGTGATCATTCCCCTTTGATTCTAGTATATCTTCTAGACAGACATGGAGTCCCTGAAGAGGACAGTTGCTTACCGGTTGCATTCGCCAGATATAAGTTCCTTGCTGGGTTTAGTTGCTCTAGCAGATGAGAGAGTGAGGGCTGAGTTCAGAGTATCCTATGGGAGGTTGTTTAGTTTGTTGTACAGACCTTCAGCATTTGAGACGACTGGGGTGTATACTTTGATGCAGTTTTATGAGCCGCAGCTGAGATGTTTCTTATTTCCCGACTATATTTTGGCACCCACTTTGGAGGAGTATTCTGCTATGTTGGGAGTTCCTGTGTTAGACCATATGCCCTTTATACATGTTGATGCTGAGCCTGAGTTAGCTACAGTCGCTGAGATTGTTAGCCTAGACGCTTCTGAGTTTCCCGGAGGTTTGGTCAAGCTGAACGGAGCTTATGGTTTTCACCTGTCTGTCCTGGTTGAGAAGGCTACGCAGTACGCGAAGAGTAGATGTTGGGTTGCTTTCAGTGCCATTCTAGCTGTCTGCATCTATGGGATTGTCTTGTTTCCTAATGTGCCAGATTTTGTCGACTCAAATGCCTTCTTGATTCTTGCCTCGAAGAATCCAGTTCCTACTCTCTTGGGCGATGTTTATCATTCTATTCACTACAAGAATGAGAAACGTCGTGGCAAGAATGTCTCCTGCTGTCTTCCTCTCTTGTACAGGTGTTTCCAGGGGCATCTTCCGTAGACAGGGCCTTTTGTTGATGCTGTTGATACTTTGGATTGGTCTTCCCGGTTGATGGGGCTATCTGCTGAGAACATCATTTGGTTTGATCGGAGCATGCTTGGCACTGATATTATATATAGTTGCAGTGGCTTTCCGAATGTCCCCCTGATTGGACGGAAAGGCTGTATCAACTATAACCCTTCACTGCTGGTAAGACAGTTCGGTTATGCTTTGAGGGATGCTCCTATTGAGAAGGAGATACAGGAATCTCTGTATCTCACGGGCCTATTAGACACGACTGTTTTGATCAGATTGAGACATGCATGGGCTAACATCCATAGGAGAGGGAAAGCTTTGCTCGGTAAGAGCAATAGCAGAGCTTATGATCCTTATTTGGCTTGGATCCGCGAGAGAGCTAGTACTTCCTTGATGCTTTATCCTGCTGCAGAACCCCTATATCTTCCCATGATTGAGGTACCTGCTTCAGAAGAGAGTGTGAAGTATAACAGATTGTTGGCTGAAAACCAAGAATTGAAGAAAGCCAACGATGAGTTAGAAAAAGAAATCTTCCAGTTGCGTCGTGAGAAGAATGAAGCCACCTTCACTATGAAGGAACATACGAAATTGATTAACAAGTTAGGTTCAGAGCTGACGGAAGAGACCAACAAGAAGGAAAAACTGGGAATAGCCTTGAACGGTGTTAGCAAGGTGCTTACTTCAAAGAAGGAACTTTTAAGCAAAGCTTATTCCCGTCTCAGCAAGTGGGAAACCTTGTGGAATACCATGCTCGCCAAGCGGAAGGAGCGTGAAGATGAACTGAAGCTGCATATTGCCACGCTGGAGGCACAGATTAGAGCCCAAGACGCAAAGATTGTCGAAGAGACATCACTTAGGAGCGCTGTTGAGCTTAGAGTAGGTGACCTTGACAAGAAGTCGAGAGGTTATGAAGTGAAGGCCGGTTCCAAGTGGTACAGACTTGACGAGAGTTCTGGCGAAGGAACCTGCCAGGACGACGCTAAAAAGCTGAGATCCACTACCAAGCGGCATGCTTTACTGATACAGGAGTTGATCTTCTGACTAGGGCATTCAGAAATGTTGAGGATATTGGAAGACGTCAGAGCATGCCATTTGTTCTGATTTATCTCTGCCTTGACATTTGTACTTGTATTTTGACCATCGCCAGGCTTGTTGGCTGAGGTCTCTTCAGTTGTATTCAGTTGTACTCGTGTACTCAGCCTCTTGGCATACGTTTATATATGAGGGTTTTCTGATTTCTTGCTTGCTTGATAGGGACTCCATTGTCGTGATGGCCTTCTCTCCGAGAATAGAATTGGGGGGGAATATAACCTCTAGCATATTCACACAATTGCATCTGCATTCATATTGCATGACCAGGTATTCTTGAATCTGTATCTTCTTTCCTGCATCTTCAGGTTTTCAGGATTGACGAGCCAAGAGTTCACCGCTACTCAACCCGAAACAACTGCAAGAGAATCATGGATCAAGTCCAAGTGGAGATGCAGGAAATCCGCGAGAAGTTGAATCTGTTCATGCAGGCATTGGAGAATATTGCTAAGGGCCAAGAGAGCCTCCAGACTTTGGTACGGCCGCTACTGACGCGGGCTAATGGGAATGGCAACAATGACCACAACTCTACGCACGTTGAGACTATTCCAGAAGACGGGCCCCCTACTGTTGCACCCTAAAATTTGCTCAACCTACTTCACTTAGTTTATGTTTCAATTGCATTAGCATTTGCATAAGAAGTCATGTACATAGTCTAATCATTTGCATAGCATAGCATAGCAAGTCATCCAACAAGGGACCAAGTACTATTCTTATTCTTATGGGCATATCAAGAGGTTATTATCCAAATTCAAGCCTATCCAAGTCATCAGAAAGAAATTGAAATCTAAGAAGTCAGTGGATCAAGCAGTGGATCTGTCTCCTATCTTGACTGTATTTGATGATCATCAAAGAAGTTGTGAGCTGTGAATTGAGCATGGAGAGTATATAGACATCATGGAAGACCTAGAGGGTCATTTTGAAAGTGAGACAAGTCATTGATGTGATTACAAGAGCTGCAGTTGAAGACAGTCAACTAGGGTTTCATCTGGGTCAACCCTAGGTCAACCCTAGGTCAAATACTTGATTGACAGGCATCAAGGTCTATTTGAAAGATGTGGGGTTCATCATTTGACATGTAGATATGGATGTGGTGTTGTGCCAAGGAGAAATCAAGAGAAATCAAGAAGAAGAGGAGTTTCTAAATTAGGGTTTCTGTGTAAAATCCCCTGGTTTAGGTCAAACTTCCAAGCAATATTATTCAAAATGAAAGCTTCAAATGGATCCTTGGCCAACATGAAACTTGTAGAGGATCTCAAGACCTTTAATTTGAGTGGTGGAAGACATCAAGGAGATTTATAGAACTCAAGTTATGGTCCTTGCAAGTTACAGGTCACCAGAGGCATCTGAAATTTTGTCTGTGAAAGTTACTTGCCTTCCAAGCAACTTTTACCCCTCAAGGAGCTTTCAAATGGATTTATGGTCAATATGAAAGTTGTTCCTCATTATCTTAGCTTTCTACTTATGGCCTTGGCAAGCAAAGGGTATTTTGGTCATTTGGAAATTACAGGTCATTTCAAGCATATGCCTAAAAATCATACAAGGAAGCTTCAAATGAAAAACTTCACAACATCAAAGTTGTTCCAAATGACATTTTGAGTCTAGAAAAGTGGTCATGGAAGTTGGCAACTGTTCATAGCTCAAGGTGGGAAATTTTGTCAATTAAAGGTGAATTTAATGAATAAAAGTGACTTAAAAAATGAGATTTTTCATAACATGTCCAAATGGGATGAAATTATAGGTCATTTTTATTGGAAAGAATGTTTTGATACCATTGGCAATAGTGGATTTTTGAGTTTAGTTAAAAATTGGAGAGTTATCATGGCTTGCTTATGATTAAAGTGACATATGCCAAATCACAAGGGATTTGTGTACAAGAAGCTTCCAGCAAGTTCTAGATGATTCCATGGGCATCTATATAAACCCTAGAGCTCCTTCAATGCAGGGTTGCACTTCATTTTGATCCAAAACACCTAGTTTCACTCCATTTTGCATTTTTGCAAATTCATTCAAAACTTCTCAATTCTTCATCATTCATTCAATGTTATGATCCAATTCCATTCAAGAATCATCCCTGAGTACATTGCAAGCAAGATCTGAAGAAGAAATTACAAGAATCGTGCTATACCACTTTCTCTCATCCAAGTTCAATCGAAGTTGGTTATGGCAATCCAAAGCATTTGAGCAAGAATTGTTGCATACAGTATCAAGATCCACCTCCATTGATCAATCCTAGAGCATTGCTAGCTGTGAATCCAAGGTTTCATCCATCTGTTTTCAGATTTCCACCAGGTTAGTGTTTTCTTCGAATTGGCTTAGAATTGATAGCATGATGTAGAATCATTAGGTTAGAACTGTTAGGAATAGGTAGATGATCAATTCCAGTGAGTTTGAGAGCATTTCATGGAGGTTGACATTGGAGCACAAATTCTGTTGAGACCTAGAACTTGGTGATTAGGCTGTTAGAATCTTGGATTGTTAGTAATTATTGATCAGTGCAAGGCCATGAAGAGTTTAGTGTACTTAGATCATGGATTGGTGATGATGGAAATTCTGAGTAATTCTGAGGTAGTGATCGTATTTCATGCTAGAGTGAATATTGATTGATGCTGATACCATAGTCTTGATCAGGAAAGTGATTTTGCTTTTTACACTTTCGAAATTGATGCTGTGATGATGATGCACGAATTGATGGAAGATGATGATGAAGGTTCAGTTTCCATGGCTGTTTCATACAAACCCTAGGCATGAGGAAGACGAAGCATGAAAAGCGTTGGATGAGGTCTTCATTGTTGACTGAGAACGTGATCGAACGACTTAGATTCAAAGCTGAAAATAGGATGGAATTCAGAAACGTGAAACGCACCGTTTCACTTAAGTTCTCAGATTGGGCTTAATAATCCTTCATATTCGCACCCCCACTTGCCAGGCCCACTCATATTGCACTGCATTTATTGCTTTATGCACCGTTTTGGTTTTTATTTTTTCTTTTGTGTTTTCTGACTAAACTGGGCCCAGGCGCGCCTTGCTACGCGCACCCCCAGTCTGGGCCCATCATCCATTTTTCAACTTAAAATCATTACTAACTGCACCCCATGCATCAATTCTCATATTAATTTTCCTCCAATTTTTTTCAAACTTCAAAAATTCATAATAAATTGGAAATTCCATATTTTTGATTGGTTGTTTTTTTTACCATTTTCATATTTTTGTGTAGAAAAATATCATGTAATAAAACTTCCATTTTATTTTCTTTTAATATTTTTTTGCATATTTTTTCTTTTAATGCCTTTTTAAATACTTTTAATTTGTATATAGTTTTGTAGAATTTCTTTTAGGTGGCTTCTCATAATCTTTTTAGGCAAATTTTTTTAGTATAACTAGATACATATATTAGGTACCCCCTTGATTTTTATACCAATTTTTTAGGATTTATTTTAGGTAGTTTAGTTAGAAAACATTAGGCTAATCATTTAGGGTTGTGAATATAATATAGGTATAATAAAACAAATTTTCTTTTGGGTTTTCTTTAGGACAAATTAAATGATGGGATTATAGGGGTATTATGGGTAAATAATAGATCCCTTAGAAAGTATTAGACTTCCCCTATTCTACTATTACTACTAGTATATTTCCTGTATTTGATTGATTGTGTGGTGTGCCCTCTCTAGGGTTATTATTTGACTATGTGGGGTATTGGGCCTGCTTGGGGTTTGGGTTTGAGCTGAAGACTATGCTGATGAAGCCCATTGAAGATTAAGAGAATGAAGACCAATTTCCAGGGTTGATGAGGAGTATATCTTGCTGGCAGCTGTTGAAGGTTATAGGATCTAGGAGCTAGGCAGAGCTCTAGAGTAGAAAACTTGCTTCATAAACATGGAAGGTCTTGTTTGCCTCCATTCTTTCTCTATGATTCAAAGTCTCTTTTAAATACCCACCTCCTTCCTTTGGAAGGATTAGTGAATGTATTTAAAAGATAGAACTTTTGAGAGAAAATTGTCAGTATCATGTTAACAGTCAGTAAGCCACCCTTGGTAGGCAACTGACTGCTTAATATCCAATGCATCTTGTGGACTGCTGCTCATCTTGGAGAGTGAGACTTGAAGAAAAGCCAATGAAAGATTGAAGATAGAAACCTTGCTTGAAGGCTTGAAGATGAAGACTGATGCTTGCTTGAAGCTTGTAGATAGTGGAAGATGACTTGAAGACAGATGTTGATGAAGCTTGCTGTGCAGAGCTGCTGTTTGCTGTTTATAATTTTTGATGTATTGTTTGAATTTCCCGGACTGTATTGTTTGCCAATTAACCTGTTAGGTTGAAAGTGAATCTTGTTCACTTTTGCCTGTTGTTTTCTAGGTTCGAGGTTGTGTGGGACTCCCTTGCCTCGCTTGTATTGTTGCATCCATGCATTTTACTGCTTTATTGTATATATCCTATTGTTTCTGTTTCCGTTTACCCCTTAGGATCTCTGTTTCTCTCTGCGCAAGAGAGGAGCATGATAGACATTAGGTCTTAACCCATGCATGATAACATTAGGTTAGTGTGATTCCCTTGTCAACCATAGGTTAGAGTTCTGTCTCTTCTTTCTCAAAACAAACAGAAAAATACAATAAAGATTTCAAATCCAATAAAAGACACTTCTTCCGTAAAAGAATGTGAACTCATCAAAATGTCAATTTTTGTCCGCTTGGACTGCTAATCAGGAAAACCCTTTTTCAGAAGGAGATAAAAGCAATCAAAACAGACTTGTGTCGTACGTGGCCCGAACTACGTTTGCTCTGATCTTTCATGGCGTATGAAAGTACGTAGGCATAGGATGCGATATCCTAGCGAGCAACCTTCCCCTCCTTTCCCGTAGGTAGGCGAACTACGTTGACTCTGATTTCTCGTTCCAGACGGGAATACGTAGGCATAAAGTGCAATACTTTTCTGAGTCATTTTCTTTTCTTTTAACCCCAGACCCTTAGTTTAGATAGAAATAACAATCCGTACTAGAAAACAAGCGTGGATCCCGTCGAGTACGACGGACGTGAGGGGTGCTAATATTGCGACGACCATTCCTTTCCCATCTTTGCGCTAGGTTTACTTCGAGCGTTTCCTTTCCCTCCGTTAGGATAAATAACGCACGGTGGCGACTCTTCTGTTCAGCCGGCGCCGATTTTCGCAGTAGCGACAGCTGGCGACTCTGCTGGGGAACCAACGTCCCCTAGCTGCTAAGGACTGCGATAGTTCCTTATGCATTTGGGATCCAACGTCCCTTAAGAGAGTCAATCCTAGCGCTTGTTTTCCCGTCGAGGATTTTGTATGGATTTACTTTTTCTGTATTTTACATTCAGCATTATATTATTGTTATTATTGTTGTGGGTATGAGGGGGTTCCATGATTGAGAGATAAGCCGGACCTGGGCTTGAGTGCACTTAGAATTAGAGTAGAAAGTAGTGGGCGCGTGCCGACTTTGCTTGCATTAGTGTACCACGAAATCTACACTCGGACGAGGTTCTTCTGGTTGACTTCTTTTTCTACCCTTTGGGTCGAAGGGGTTGTTGGTTAGCTGAATTGTCGACTCCGGGAACCGATCATTTGGAAGTTGGCTAAGTGAGGCCTCTTCAGGATTTGATGATGCCACTCCTTCTGGGAATCGTATCATCAACCCTGAAAGTCTGTGACGCCGACGACCGCATAGGATGCCATACCATTGTCAGTTACTAGGATACCTACCTGTGAGAGGGTTTGGGGTTATGCAGGTAACTAGACCTTCAGATACCGGTTTGTTTCTTGATCTGAGATTCTGGGTATTTATGGACAGTTGTGAGGTCTATCAGAGACCAGTTGGAGTTATGATATGAGGTATATCAGAGACCAGTCAGAGTTAAGTCATGGGGTCTATCAGAGACCGGTGTTGGAGCTTTGTATTGGGTCTGTCTAAGACCGGGGTTTGAGGAATTCTGGAGGGTCTATCTGAGACTTATGATTTGGTTCAGGCTTCTCAGCCATGGCATTTGGTCCCTGTTGCATTTATTTGCATTGCATTGCTCGCATAACCATTATCATGTGCATTTCATTAACGTGTGTCTGTGCTGCAGGTGCATTTGCATATTCCCTGATTCTAGTGCCCAGACTTCTGCTTATTGATCATGGCTGGTTTGAGAAAGACAGTTGCGTACAAGTTACCTACACCTGATAGTACTCCCCTCCTGGGTCTGATTTCCCTTGCTGATGAGGAGGTTAGGAGAAGTTTCAGGATGAGTCATGGAAGATTGTTGAGACTGGTCTGCAAGCCAACTACTGTTGAGATGAATGGGCTGTACACCTTGATGCAATTCTATGACCCTGCATTGAGATGTTTCACGTTTGCTGCCTTTATTTTGGGGCCTACCATGGAGGAATACGCGGAGTTTATCAAGTTGCCGGTACAAAATAAGGTTCCTTTCATCCATCGTGACGCTAAGCCCCAGCTAGAGGACTTAGCTAAGGCCTTGCACATGAGCGCTTCTGAACTATTAGTGACTTCTTGGCTTGGGGTTCCAGGTTTCTCCCTTGATTTTCTGGTTGGCAAAGCCCAAGAATACGCCAAGAGTGGGTGCTGGATAGTCTTTAATGCTATCTTGGCTCTATGCATCTACGGAATAGTGTTGTTTCCCAACTTACCAAATTTTGTGGACTTGGACGCTTTTCATCTGTTTGTTGCTGGCAACCCGGTACCCACTTTGATTGGAGATCTCTATCATTCATTGCACTACAAAAATGAAAATAGAAGAGGAAAGACTGTTTACTGTTGTGCGCCGCTGTTGAACATGTGGTTTAAGAGCCACCTCCCTCTGAAGGGACCTTTTGTAGATAGTGCAACTACAGCTGACTGGCCAGAGCGCCTGATGAGACTATCTTCTGAAGACATCGAGTGGTTTGACCGAGACTTGCTGGGGTCTGAGCTTATTTTCAGTTGTGCGGGGTATCCTAATGTTCCTATGATAGGAAGAAAAGGGTGCATCAATTATAACCCATCTCTGTTCATTCGCCAGTTTGGATACGCGTTGAAGAACCCACCTAGGGAGGAAGAAGTATAGGAATCTCTGTACTTCACCGGTGATTTGAATGGAGAGTTACTAGCCAAGCTTCAGCATGCTTGGATGCGTATCAACAGAAGAGGGAAACCACTGTTGGGGAAGAATGATTGTCAAGCTTATGTACCATACAAAGTTTGGATCCCAGAGAGGGCAAAACGGTTGCTGATGCCATTTCCAGCTGCACCAGTCTCTGTTCATATTCTGGTGGAGGAACCAACCACAGTTACTATGGAGGTCTACGAGCGAGTTGTAAAAGAAAAGGAAGCCTTGATGAAGATCAATGAAGAGTTAGAAAAGGAACTGGCTCAGATGCGTAGTGAGAAGAACAAGGCTGTGCATTCTTTCCAACAGCAGATCGATTAGTAAACAGGTTAGGTGTTGAACTGACTGAAGAGAAAAAGAAGCGTGAACGCCTGGGGAAAGAATTCAGAAGCTCTCATGATATGTTGGAGTCCAAAAAGAAAGCACTCGATGCCACTCACCGGGAAATCTCTTCTTGTAACAAGACGTGGAATGCTACGCTAACCAACAACAAAAAGAGGGAAGACAAATTGAAGCAGCAAATTTCTGAACTCGAAGAACAGTTGAAGGCTAGCACTAAGAAGTATGAAGAGGAGGTAATGGCCAGATATAGTCTCCAGAATGCATTGAACAAGGCCATCGAGGGCACGAAAGAAGCTGTGTCTCAGAAGCGGAAGCTAGAGGATCGCTTCGGAGAAGGGGCATGGGAGGAATCCGCTGGTGATTTGCGACGTGTTCTCAAGCGAAGAGATCTACTTGTTGAGGGTCTGCTTACCCGACCAAGTCATCCAGAGACTAAGAAGTTATTAGAGGAATACCAGGCCTATGGGAGTACTTGACCGTTTTATGTGTATGCTTTATTTGCATAGCGCTGACCATCACCAGGATTGTTGGTTGAGGTCATGCCTTCTTATTGTACATTCATTGATATTGTATTCTGGGCTTAATGGATTTCTCTGCAATATATGAGGTGTTTTCTATGGTTTGGCTCTGAACATCGTATTGCTAGCACTGTCACCGCACTGGCACATTCGCACTAGAATTGGGGAACGATATCCCTAATGCACAGACACATATTGCATTGCATTCACATTCATATTGCATTACAGGTGATTATTGAACTGTATCTCATTTTCTGCACTGTACCAGGTCTTTTCAGGATTGAAAGTCAGCGCCCGCACCGATACTCCACTCGTACCAACTGCCGAAGAATTATGGATCAGATGCAGAATGAAATGCAAGACATGCGTGAGAAGCTGGCGCTCTTCATGAAGACAATGGAGACCATTGCGAAAGGCCAGGAGAATTTGCAAGCTTTGGTGCAGCCTTTGTTGGTAAGAAATGCTGGGCACGGGAATGAAGACCATCATTCTGTGCGAGTTGACACTATTCACGGGGATGGTACCCCCACACCGGTAGCTCCACCTGTGGTAAACATACCTGCTGTCAATGTGAACAACGGCGCTGCCGCCGGGATCGGTAACGTTGGAATCGGTAACGAGACTGTCGTCAACAACGTTGGGTTCGGAGATGTCAATCTTGGTGGTGACAATATGGGAGGTAATGGCTTCGGTAATAATGGATTCGGCTTCAATGACCAGGGGTTTGATCATGCTGGGAAGTACGGCCTCAACGCTCAGGGCTTCGGACATGACGGATTTGGCATGACTAATCAGGGTTATGGCGGATTCAGAAATGGAAATGGCGCAGGGTTAATGGCTTTTGGACCTGCTGGGGTCGCTCCGGGGTATGGTAACAGGGGGCGAGGCCCTGTAATGAATCAGACTAGAGTTGGCCGTAACAACGGATACGATGGATACGGAACTGGGAACGGTAATTGGCTAGAAGATCAGCAAGAGGATGCTTTCTCCGGTGGAGGTTTTGAAGGTCCTATGGATGACTCTCATAGAATCAAGATGCTCGAGGAGCAGATGAAGGGGGTCGTGAATCAAAGCGCTGTTGGCTTAGATATGACTACAATGGGTCTGGTGCCTGGTCTGAGGGTACCAATAAAATTCAAAGCTCCCACATTCGACAAATATAAGGGGGATACCTGTCAAAGGTGCACGTGCGGTCATACTACAGAAGGATGTCGGCATATTTAAACGATGAGAGGATGCTGATGCATTTCTTTCAAGATAGCTTGTCTGGTCCTTCCCTTGAGTGGTATATGGGATTGGAACCAACTCAGATAAAGACATGGAAGCAGCTGGCTGAAGCTTTTGTGGCTCACTATAAGTACAACAGTGACTTGGCACCCAACCGGGTCCAATTGCAGGGGTTTTCCCAGAAGAAGGGCGAGAGCTTCAAAGAGTATGCGCAGAGATGGCGCGACATGGCTGCTCGAGTTCATCCTCCTTTGGAGGACAAAGAAATGAATGATATGTTCATAGGAACATTTACTGGCATGTTTTATGACAAGTTGTTTCATACTTCTTTGGGCAGTTTCTCAGACTTAATCCTGATGGGAGAGAAGATTGAAAGCAACATTAAACAGGGAAGATTCCAAGCTGAGGAATTCACTTCAGCTGGCAGTAACAGAAGGGCTTTCGGTGGGTGCCGTCAAGGCAATGCAAGTGCAGTGTTTGGGGGCCGAGGCCGAGGCCGGGGCAGAGGTCGAAACCAGTACAATCAGCCGCAGCAGGTGGCAAGTGTTACTATTCCATTTCAGCAACAACAAATGCAACAACAGCAACGGCAGCCACAACAGGGGGTACGTTCTGCTCAGCGCAGAATCCAGGGGGGCAAACCAAGGAGGGTGTTTGAAACGCCTCCTTCAATGTATGCCGAATTGCTACAGACGTTACTGGGTTTGAACTTGGTGGAAAATAGAACTATGGCGCCAGTAACAGGCACTCCTCCGTACGGTTTTGACGCGAACAAGCACTGTGAATTCCACTTCGGGGCTCCTGGCCACGATATAGAGGGTTGCCACGCGTTCAAACATGTGGTGCAGGATTTATTGGATAGTAAGGCTATCAATTTTGGACAGGCAGGTCCGAACATAGTGCAAAAGCCCATGCCCAACCATGGGGCAAACGCTATTTTAACCAAGGAAGGTTTGAATTTGATTATGAATGTTGATGACCTAAAGACACTGTTGTGTGAGATAAAGAGAAGGTTATTGCAAGGAGGTGTGTACCCAGGTTGCGACGAGTATTGTTTAGAGTGTTGGACCCAAGCTGGGGGGTGTGCTGAATTGAAGAAGGGTATTCAGACCTTAATAGATGGAGGCACATTACAATTCGACAGAACGACAGTTGAAGAACCTGCAGAGTTATTAGCGGACAAGCGAAGTGATGTAGCTACTGTGACGATTCCCCGAAAAACAATAACCATAACGGCGCCGGCCAGGCGACCGCCGATCACTATCACCAAGGCCGGACCAATCCCTTACGAGAGCACTAAGGCAGTACCCTGGAATTATGGGTTGGAAGTGTACTGTGATGGGGTGAAAATTGATGTTAGTAAGCAGCCAGTCGAGGTTGTAGACAATGTCGTCGGTACTGGAGGGATGACGAGAAGTGGGAGAATCTTCATATCGCCTGAGGTAGAGGCTGAACGACTGGCGAAGGGAAAAGGAAAGATGAATGAGAATGTCCCGGTGCAGAGGAACGAAAAAGAAACGTCATCGAAGGATGTGGAAGAGTTCATGCGCCTTATTCGCAAGAGTGATTATAAAATTGTTGAGCACCTTCAACAGACGCCGTCAAAGATATCCATACTGTCGTTGCTATTGTGTTCCGAAGCTCACAGAAATGCATTGTTGAAAGTTCTGGATACTTCCTTCGTACCCCAAGATGTTTCCGTGAATCAGTTGGAGGGGGTGTTGGCACATGTGAACGCAGGCCATAGCCTGGGATTTACAGACTTTGATTTGACCCCGAAGGGGAGAGAGCATAACATGGTGTTGCACGTCTCAGTTGAGTGTAGGGGCTCAGTCATGTCTCATGTACTGGTAGACACCGGATCTTCCTTGAACGTGCTGCCCAAGAAAGCAATGATGAAACTGGACGTCAGAGGAATCCTTTGTACGCCTAGTGACTTGGTGGTCAGGGCATTTGATGGTACACGAAGAACAGTCTTTGGATCCATAACATTACCTCTACAGGTGGGGCAGGAGGTCTTCGCGACGGAATTTTATATTATGGACATCCAGCCAGCATACAGCTGCCTTCTCGGACGACCCTGGATCCATTGTGCTGGGGCAGTCACATCTACCTTGCACCAAAAGCTGAAATACATGGTAGGGAACAGTGTGGTCACAGTCTGTGGAGAAGAAGATATATTGGTTAGCCATCTGTCATCATTCAAGTATGTAGAAGTCGACGGCGAGATTCATGAAACACCCTGTCAAGCCTTTGAAGGGTTGCGCATCAAAGACAAAAGTCCCGGGCCGAGTAAAGCGTCAAAGGTAGCCGTCTCGTCATACAAAGAGGCTCAGGCTCTAGTAAAGACTGGTGAGACAAAAGGCTGGGGCAAGGTGCTGGATATTCCCGTGAAGATGGACCGATTTGGGCTGGGATATCAACCGTCATCATCAACACCTGCTGCTGGGGCACCCCGTTTCAAAGGACCGATAACCATCACAGCTAGTGGAGTGTGTCACGAGGCCATCAACGTTGTTTCAGATTCCGAAGAAGGAGACAGTGATTGCGACATGGACGCATGGATTCAGCCGAGCGTGCCAGGACAAGGATTATGCAATTGGTCTATTCAGGAGATTGTTCCTGTGACTCACAAACAGTAATACTTTGTTATCATAATTGTTGAACAATCTGGTGTCTTACCCGAGGCATCATGATTTTGCTTAGGGCCGTGCTGTTATGTACATTGCGTTGTTTAATCATTAAATAAAAGGTGTTTTTCATGTACAAATATTACGATCTCTGTTTTTCCTGTTTTGTGTTTTACAATAAAATGGCAACGTGGTTATTAGCTTTATACACATTTTGAAGCATTTAACCATTCCTTTTGCAGGATAACATTTTCAGATGACATCATTGAACCGCCTATGACTCGTCTCGACTTTGAGCACCCGGTATTTCAGGCCGAAGAAGAGATTGTTGAAGATGGCGACGTTCCCGAAGAATTGTCTTGGTTGGTAAAGCAAGAAGAACGAGTCATTCTGCCTCATGAGGAGGTCATCGAAATTATTAACCTGGGGTCGGAAGGGGTTGAAAAGAACATCCGTATAGGAGCCGCACTGCAGAGCGACGTCAAGCGAAGACTGGTTGAAATGCTCAGAGAGTACAGTGATGTGTTCGCTTGGTCGTACGAAGACATGCCTGGGCTTGATACAGATATGGTTGTGCACCGCCTGCCGTTAAAAGAAGAATGCCCGCCGGTCAAGCAGAAGCTTCGCAGAACTAGACCTGATATGGCAGTGAAAATTAAGGAGGAGGTTCAAAAGCAGTGGGATGCTGGTTTCCTAGCTGTTACAAAATATCCCTCATGGGTCGCTAATATTGTACCAGTGCCAAAGAAAGACGGTAAAGTGAGAATGTGCGTAGATTACCGTGATTTGAACAAAGCGAGCCCGAAAGATGATTTTCCGCTCCCTCACATCGATGTGCTGGTTGACAACACTGCTCAATTCTCCATATTCTCCTTCATGGATGGCTTCTCGGGCTATAATCAGATTAAGATGGCACCAGAAGACATGGAGAAGACTACTTTCATAACACCTTGGGGAACATTTTGTTACAAAGTGATGCCCTTCGGACTAAAGAATGCTGGGGCAACGTATCAGCGTGCAATGACAACTCTTTTTCATGATATGATGCATAAGGAGATCGAGGTTTATGTCGATGATATGATTGCCAAATCCCAGACGGAGGAAGAGCATTTGGTGAATCTGCTGAAGTTATTCAAAAGGCTTAGGAAGTTCAGGCTGAGACGGAATCCTAACAAGTGCACCTTCGGGGTGAGATCGGGTAAACTGCTGGGGTTTATCGTGAGCGAAAAAGGAATAGAGGTTGATCCTGCAAAAATAAAAGCAATACAAGAGATGCCGACGCCTAAAACAGAAAAAGAGGTGCGCGGGTTTTTAGGGATGTTGAACTACATCGCTCGGTTCATATCTCACCTGACAGCTACGTGTGAGCCATTATTCAAGCTGTTGAAAAAAGACCAAGCTGTAACGTGGAATGAAAATTGTCAAAAGGCGTTTGATAAAATAAAGCAGTATTTGCAGGAGCCTCCTATCTTGATACCCCCAGTGGCAGGGAGACCCTTGATTATGTATTTGACAGTTCTTGAGGGAAGTATGGGTTGTGTTCTCGGTCAACACGACGAGACAGGGAGAAAAGAGCATGCGATCTACTACTTGAGTAAGAAGTTTACCGAATGTGAATCTCGATATTCAATGCTCGAAAAAACTTGTTGCGCGCTAGCCTGGGCCGCCAAGCGTTTGAGGCAATACATGCTGAATCATACAACCATGCTCATCTCGAAGATGGATCCTATCAAATATGTATTCGAAAAGCAGGCATTATCGGGGAGAATTGCCCGTTGGCAGATGGTTTTGACCGAATATGACATCCAGTATGTCTCGCAGAAGGCTATAAAGGGGAGTGTATTATCTGAGTACTTAGCAGAGCAGCCTATTGAGGATTACCAATCGATGAGGTTTGATTTTCCTGACGAGGATATCATGTACCTAAAGATGAAAGATTGTGAAGAGCCGTTGCCAGACGAAGGACCAGAATTGGGCTCCAAATGGAAGTTGATCTTTGACGGAGCTGTAAACGCCTACGGTAGCGGAATAGGGGCAATCATCACTAATCCACACGGGTCGCACATCCCGTTTACTGCTCGATTGACCTTTCTGGTTACCAATAATGAAGCCGAATACAAAGCTTGTATTATGGGGCTTGAAGAAGCCATTGATTTGCGAATCAAAAATATGGATGTATACGGAGACTCAGCTCTGGTGGTGAATCAAATAAAAGGGGAATGGGACACACGTCAGCCTAATTTGATACCATACATGAATTACGCAAGGAGATTGTTGCCTTTCTTTGACAAGGTTGAATTGCATCATGTACCGCGAGCAGAGAATCAGATGGCTGACGCCCTGGCCACTTTGTCTTCCATGTACAAAGTCAACTTCTGGAATGAGGCTCCCAGAATTGTTATCTCTCGGCTTGACAGACCTGCCTTCGTGTTTGCCATTGACGAAGCATCTGATGATAAATCGTGGTATTTTGATATCCTTAATTTCCTGAAGAACAAAGAGTATCCGACTGGGGCATCCAGTCACGATCAGAAGACTCTCAGGAGATTGGCGGGTAATTTCTATTTGAATCCGGACGGTGTCTTATACAAACGAAATCACGACTTGGTGCTACTATGTTGTATGGATGAGAAAGAGGCGAAGCTGCTCATGGAGGAAATACATGAGGGTACATTTGGTACACATGCTGGTGGGCATGCTATGACGAGGAAGCTGCTGCGGGCAGGTTATTATTGGCTGACTATGGAAACTGATTGTTTCAAGTTTGCGAAGAGATGTCATAAGTGCCAAATCTATGCAGATAAGATCCATGTGCCTCCGAGTCCTATGAACGTGATGTCGTCACCATGGCCATTCTCGATATGGGGAATCGATATGATTGGAAAGATCGAGCCGACGGCTTCTAACGGACACCGGTTCATTCTAGTAGCAATCGATTATTTTACCAAATGGGTGGAAGCGGCATCTTACGCAAATGTGACGAAGCAAGTGGTAGCCAGATTCATCAAGAGAGATATCATTTGCAGATATGGGATCCCCGAGCGGATAATTACCGACAACGGTTCAAACCTGAATAACAAAATGATGAAGGAGCTGTGTCAGAATTTTAAGATCGAGCATCACAACTCCTCCCCTTACCGACCCAAGATGAATGGCGCTGTTGAAGCGGCCAATAAGAATATAAAGAAGATTGTTCAGAAGATGGTGGTGACCTATAAGGACTGGCATGAGATGTTACCTTTTGCTTTGCACGGTTATCGTACGACGGTACGCACATCAACCGGGGCAACCCCGTTCTCATTGGTATATGGAATGGAACCAGTGTTACCATTGGAAGTTGAGATTCCTTCACTAAGAGTATTGCGAGACGTCAAACTAGACGAGGCAGAATGGGTGAAAGACAGATTGAACCAGCTGAGTTTAATGGATGAGAAGAGGCTAGCTTCTCTAGCATACGGTCGTTTGTACCAAAGCCGAATGAAGAAAGCATATGATAAGAAGATACATCCTCGGAGCTTTCAGACAGGCGACCTTGTGCTGAAAAGGATTCTCCCGCCACAGGAAGATCACAGGGGCAAGTGGACCCCCAACTATGAAGGGCCATACGTTGTCAGAAAAGTCTTTTCAGGAGGAGCTTTGTTGTTGTCCACCATGGACGGTGAAGATTTTACGTCGCCTGTGAATTCGGACGCAATTAAAAAATACATTGCTTAAAATTGACCCGCTGGACAGAAAAAAGAGAGTCCGGGCAAAAATGGGGCATCCTGGCGAACCAACAACAGAATGAAAGGTTCGGGCAAAAGTTAGGGATAAAATTGAAAAATGTACACCCGCGAAGTTGAAAACCTACACTGGGCGGCTTCAGCAAAAAAGGGTATCCCGGTGAACCGAAAACCCGTAAAGGGCGGTTCACGCAAAAGTTAGGGATTTGAAAAGCAAATTACTGCGGTCCGAATTTGATACCACGGTGCGCGCTGGTGCGGGAGAATATACCTGAGGGGTCGGTTATCAGATACAATCTCTTCCGAAGTGTGAATACCGGGAAAGTACTAGAGTCAGGCGAGTCATAGGAGGATCAGTTCATGATGTTTGTCTGCATCCCATTGCCGACATGTGTACAAATTTGATTTGTCATTATATTTATGCTTCCTGTGCATACTTGTATATTCGTTGTGCGTAGCTTCCTCTTTTCAGGAGTTACATTCCGTGTACAAAACTCCGCCCATTTAGGGGGCCCAATCAATAAAACATGTTATTCAGTATTTGATGCTGGTTCTTTACTGTTTCGCACATGATAAACGCCTAGGTTAAAAAAAACTAGCAAGTGTATAACATCGCTGGCCCTTGCCAATAATTGCTAAAACTTTGAATTGACTGGAAATAATGTCACTAACACTAACCTGAATAGATTTGGTTGCATAGACTTGTCTTGACTTGTTTGTGGCGTTGCAGGGTTCGTAGCCGTATGAAGTGGACGATCGAAAGATTGCAGTATTGACCAGAAGCTCGTAACGAAAGACTCGATCCCCATGCAGGTCGTGCTTCTGAGATGACAATGTCCCTTACTAAAGAAGGATCAAATTCCCCAGCAAGTCGCAACTTATCCGAAGGACATTCTCCAGCAAGGTTGTTTACCCTCAACAGAATTGGCGATTCCGAGATCAAAGGCAATATTCAGACAGTGCATCCCGAGCAGAGTGGTTTAGCATCAGAAGATTAATATTTCCAACTTGTGAGCTGCACTCAGGCAGTCTACCCTTCCCAGTAGGGTCATTTACTCTCCCCCCAGCGGAGTCAATTGATTTTCCCCAAGAGGGTCGTTTCGTCCTCAGCAAAGTTCTATCTTTTCAGCAAGTGTTTTCTTTCCTCCCAGTGGAAATCGAAGGTTAAGAAATCTTCCCGACAGAGTTGGTTATGTGTCCCGGCATTTATTTTGTCGGAATACCGTGTGATACCCGTTCACTCCCCAGCAAAAAGTCCAATCATGACTGGCGCATTCAGTTATACCTCGGTGAAGCGGGCTTCACTCTTCCAGCATTTATTTTGCTGGAATAATTCTGTGACACCTGGTTATCCCCAGAGGAGTTGACGTTGTCCTCAGCATTTATTTTGCTGAAGCGGTTTCTGTATCCCAGCAGTTCGAGTTTGCATCGGCATATAGTGTCATATTTGCATCCACCAAATAAAAACGCGTAGCATTACCATGTCGAATGGAGCATTACGCCATTGTCAAACATATGCATGTTGAAACATAAACTAGGTTGGGTAACCGTTTATTTTCAAGTATTGTTTCCCATGCAGGTGGAGGGAGCTCTTACTCAAATTAATTGTCAAACATTCAAGATCTCGGCATGAGACGTGTAATGATAATGTCAGGTGTGGCATTATTCCCCACAGAGTTGCTTGTTTAAAGTTTCTCTTACCCCTCCAGCGGAGTATTTCTTCAAGATCGTTGTTATAACAATATCAAAAGATTTCGTGAATCGATTTTTGGAGAGTTGTCTGGCAGTGTGGATTTAGAAAATCTCCAGTATAGTCCTTCTGAGATTTGCTGCCATGTCAGCACTGAAAATTGGAAGACTAGACTCATATTGTGTTACCCATGTGATTGATGGAGCTAGCTGCTGCCAAGGTAGGCAGAAAAGCTGTATCGAGTTATTTCCCGCAGTGGTGGCGGAGTTATTTTCCCGTAGTGGTGACGGAGTTATTTCCCGTAGTGGTGACGGAGTTATTTTCCCGTAGTGGTGACGGAGTTATTGCCCGCAGTGGTGGCAGAGTTATTTCCCGCAGTGGTGGCGGTGTTATCTTCCCGTAGCGATGGCGGTGTTATTTTTCTGTAGTAATGATAAAGTAGTACCCGTAGCGATGGCGGTGTTGTTATTGTTTTCAGATTATCTTCCCGCAGTGGTGGCGGAGTGATGACGATGTTATTTTCCCGCAGTGGTGGCGGAGTTATTTTCCCGTAGTGGTGACGGAGTTATTTTCCCGCAGTGGTGGCGGAGTTATTTTCCCGTAGTGGTGACAGAGTTATTTTCCCGTAGTGGTGACGGAGTTATTTCCCGTAGTGGTGACGGAGTTATTTCCCGTAGTGGTGACGGAGTTATTTCCTATAGCGATGGCGGAGTTATTTCCTGCAGTAATGATAAAGTAGTACCCGTAGAGATGGCGGTGTTGTTGTTTTTCCAGATTATCTTCCCGCAGTGGTGGCGGAGTGATGCCAGTGTTATTTTTCTGTAATGGTGACAGAGTGATTTTCCTGTATCGGTGGCAGGGTCATGTTGTATTGACAGAAGTACTTCTCCCAGTGAAGTCGTCCAGGTTATTCAAGAATTGACAAGATAATATTGAAATCAGATTTGTTCCCCAAGCAATCGTGCAGTTTATTTCTGCGGTTGGAAAATTTCCGGGTTCTTAGTATTCAACCGTCTCATACCTCGAATGTTTGAAGGCCGTTCGCGCTTCACCCAGTCGGGTCCAAGTTGCTTGAATAGGGGCAGCTGTTGCACCCTAAAATTTGCTCAACCTACTTCACTTAGTTTATGTTTCAATTGCATTAGCATTTGCATAAGAAGTCATGTACATAGTCTAATCATTTGCATAACATAGCATAGCAAGTAATCCAACAAGGGACCAAGTACTATTCTTATTCTTATGGGCATATCAAGAGGTTACTATCCAAATTCAAGCCTATCCAAGTCATCAGAAAGAAATTGAAATCTAAGAAGTCAGTGGATCAAGCAGTGGATCTGTCTCCTATCTTGAGTGTATTTGAAGATCATCAAAGAAGTTGTGAGCTGTGAATTGAGCATGGAGAGTATATAGACATCATGGAAGACCTAGAGGGTCATTTTGAAAGTGAGACAAGTCATTGATATGATTACAAGAGCTGCAATTGAAGACAGTCAACTAGGGTTTCATCTGGGTCAACCCTAGGTCAACCCTAGGTCAAATACTTGATTGAGAGGCATCAAGGTCTATTTGAAAGATGTGGGGTTCATCATTTGACATGTAGATACGGATGTGGTGTTGTTCCAACGAGAAATCAAGAGAAATCAAGAAGAAGAGGAGTTTCTAAATTAGGGTTTCTGTGTAAAATCCCCTGGTTTAGGTCAAACTTCCAAGCACGATAATTCAAAATGCAAGCTTCAAATGGATCCTTGGCCAACATTAAACTTGTAGAGGATCTCAAGACCTTTAATTTGAGTGGTGGAAGACATCAAGGAGATTTATAGAACTCAAGTTATGGTCCTTGCAAGTTACAGGTCACCAGAGGCATCTGAAATTTTGTCTGTGAAAGTTACTTTCCTTCCAAGCAACTTTTACCCCTCAAGGAGCTTTCAAATGGATTTCTGGTCAATATGAAAGTTGTTCCTCATGATCTTATATTTCTAGAAAGGTATAGTATACCTTCATCTGATTTGTGGAACTCTACTTATGACCTTGGCAAGCAAAGGATATTTTGGTCATTTGGAAATTACAAGTCATTTCAAGCATATGCCTAAAAATCATACAAGGAAGCTTCAAATGAAAAACTTCACAACATCAAAGTTGTTCCAAATGACATTTTGAGTCTAGAAAAGTGGTCATGGAAGTTGGAAAATGTTCATAGCTCAAGGTTGCAAATTTTGTCAATTAAAGGTGAATTTAATGAATAAAAGTGACTTAAAAAATGAGATTTTTCATAACATGTCCAAATGGGATGAAATTATAGGTCATTTTGATTAGAAAGAATGTTTTGAGACCATTGGCAATAGTGTATTTTTGAGTTTAGTTCAAAATTGGAGAGTTATCATGGCTTGCTTATGATTAAAGTGACATATGCCAAATCACAAGGGATTTGTGTACAAGAAGCTTCCAGCAAGTTCTAGATGATTCCATGGGCATCTATATAAACCCTAGAGCTCCTTCAATGCAGGGTTGCACTTGATTTTGATCCAAAACACCTAGTTTCACTCTATTTTGCATTTTTGCAAATTCATTCAAAACTTCTCAATTCTTCATCATTCATTCAATGTTATGATCCAATTCCATTCAAGAATCATCCCTGAGTACATTGCAAGCAAGATCTAAAGAAGAAATTACAAGAATCGTGCTATACCACTTTATCTCATCCAAGTGAAATTGAAGTTGGTTATGGCAATCCAAAGCATTTGAGCAAGAATTGCTGCATACAGTATCAAGATCCACCTACATTGATCAATCCTAGAGCATTGCTAGCTGTGAATCCAAGGTTTCATCCATCTGTTTTCAGATTTCTACCAGGTTAGTGTTTTCTTCGAATTGGCTTAGAATTGATAGCATGATGTAGAATCATTGGGTTAGAACTGTTAGGAATAGGTAGATGATCAATTCCAGTGAGTTTGAGAGCATTTCATGGAGGTTGACATTGGAGCACAAATTCTGTTGAGACCTAGAACTTGGTGATTAGGCTGTTAGAATCTTGGATTGTTAGTAATTATTGATCAGTGCAAGGCCATGAAGAGTTTAGTGTACTTAGATCATGGATTGGTGATGATGGAAATTCTGAGTAATTCTGAGGTAGTGATCGTATTTCATGCTAGAGTGGATATTGATTGATGCTGATACCATAGTCTTGATCAGGGCCAAATTTAGAGTGATTTTGCTTTTTACACTTTCGAAATTGATGCTGTGATGATGATGCACGAATTGATGGAAGATGATGATGAAGGTTCAGTTTCCATGGTTGTTTCATACAAACCCTAGGCATGAGGAAGACAAAGCATGACAAGCGTTGGATGAGGTCTTCATTGTTGACTGAGAACGTGATCGAACGGCTTAGATTCAAAGATGAAAATAGGAGGGAATTCAGAAACGTGAAACACACCGTTTCACTTAAGTTCTCAGATTGGGCTTAATAATCCTTCATATTCGGACCCCCACTTGCCAGGCCCACTCATATTGCACTGCATTTATTGCTTTATGCACCGTTTTGGTTTTTATTTTTTCTTTTGTGTTTTCTGATTAAACTGGGCCCAGGCGCGCCTTGCTACGTGCACCCCCAGTCTGGGCCCATCATCCATTTTTCAACTTAAAATCATTACTAACTGCACCCCATGCATCAATTCTCATATTAATTTCCTCCAATTTATTTCAAACTTCAAAAATTCATAATAAATTGGAAATTCCATATTTTTGATTGGTTGTTTTTTTTACCATTTTCATATTTTTGTGTAGAAAAATATCATGTAATAAAACTTCCATTTTATTTTCTTTTAATATTTTTTGCATATTTTTTCTTTTAATGCCTTTTTAAATACTTTTAATTTGTATATAGTTTTGTAGAATTTCTTTTAGGTGGCTTCTCATAATCTTTTTAGGCCAATTTTTTAGTATAACTAGATACATATATTAGGTACCCCCTTGATTTTTATACCAATTTTGTAGGATTTATTTTAGGTAGTTTAGTTAGAAAACATTAGGCTAATCATTTAGGGTTGTGAATATAATATAGGTACAATAAAACAAATTCTCTTTTGGGTTTTCTTTAGGACAAATTAAATGATGGGACTATAGGGGTATTATGGGTAAATAATAGATCCCTTAGAAAGTATTAGACTTCCCCTATTCTACTATTACTACTAGTATATTTCCTGTATTTGATTGATTGTGTGGTGTGCCCTCTCTAGGGTTATTACTTGACTGTGTGGGGTATTGGGCCTGCTTGGGGTTTGGGTTTGAGCTGAAGACTGTGCTGATGAAGCCCATTGAAGATTAAGAGAATGAAGACCAATTTCCAGGGTTGATGAGGAGTATATCTTGCTGGCAGCTGTTGAAGGTTATAGGATCTAGGAGCTAGGCAGAGCTCTAGAGTAAAAAACTTGCTTCATAAACATGGAAGGTCTTGTTTGCCTCCATTCTTTCTCTATGATTCAAAGTCTCTTTTAAATACCCACCTCCTTCCTTTGGAAGGATTAGTGAATGTATTTAAAAGATAGAACTTTTGAGAGAAAATTGTCAGTATCATGTTAACAGTCAGTAAGCCACCCTTGGTAGGCAACTGACTGCTTAATATCCAATGCATCTTGTGGACTGCTGCTCATCTTGGAGAGTGAGACTTGAAGAAAAGCCAATGAAAGATTGAAGATAGAAACCTTGCTTGAAGGCTTGAAGATGAAGACTGATGCTTGCTTGAAGCTTGTAGATAATGGAAGATGACTTGAAGACAGATGTTGATGAAGCTTGCTGTGCAGAGCTGCTGTTTGCTGTTTATAATTTTTGATGTATTGTTTGAATTTCCCGGACTGTATTGTTTGCCAATTAACCTGTTAGGTTGAAAGTGAATCTTGTTCACTTTTGCCTGTTGTTTTCTAGGTTCGAGGTTGAGTGGGACTCCCTTGCCTCGCTTGTATTGTTGCATCCATGCATTTTACTGCTTTATTGTATATATCCTATTGTTTCTGTTTCCGTTTACCCCTTAGGATCTCTGTTTCTCTCTGCGCAAGAGAGGAGCATGATAGACATTAGGTCTTAACCCATGCATGATAACATTAGGTTAGTGTGATTCCCTTGTCAACCATAGGTTAGAGTTCTGTCTCTTCTTTCTCAAAACAAACAGAAAAACACAATAAAGATTTCAAATCCAATAAAAGACACTTCTTCCGTAAAAGAATGTGAACTCATCAAAATGTCAATTTTTGTCCGCTTGGACTGCTAATCAGGAAAACCCTTTTTCAGAAGGAGATAAAAGCAATCAAAACAGACTTGTGTCGTACGTGGCCCGAACTACGTTTGCTCTGATCTTTCATGGCGTATGAAAGTACGTAGGCATAGGATGCGATATCCTAGCGAGCAACCTTCCCCTCCTTTCCCGTAGGTAGGCGAACTACGTTGACTCTGATTTCTCGTTCCAGACGGGAATACGTAGGCATAAAGTGCGATACTTTGCCGAGTCATTTTCTTTTCTTTTAACCCCACACCATTAGTTTAGATAGAAATAACAATCCGTACTAGAAAACAAGCGTGGATCCCGTCGAGTACGACGGACGTGAGGGGTGCTAATACCTTCCCCTTGCGTAACCGACTCCCGAATCCAGGATTTGGTTGCGACGACCATTCCTTTCCCATCTTTGCGCTAGGTTTACTTCGAGCGTTTCCTTTCCCTCCGTTGGGATAAATAACGCACGGTGGCGACTCTTCTGTTCAGCCGGCGCCGATTTTCGCAGTAGCGACACCTACGCCCGTGGTCCCACCTGTAGTGACCCCACCTATTGTGGTTGTGAACAACGACGCTGGCGTTGGCAATGGCAACGCAGGGAATGGAAATGAGACTGTTGTTAACAATGTTGGATTTGGGGACGCCAACCAAGGCGGTGGTAACAACAATGGCGGTAATGGTTTTGGCAACAATGGTTTCGGTTATAATGACCAGGGATTTGATTACGTCAATCAGGATGGGAAATTCGGCTTCAACACGCAGGGTTTCGGTTACGACGGTTTTGGCAACGCTAACCAAGGGTATAGTGGATTTGGTAATATGAATGGTGCTGGGGTGATTCCTGTCAACACTAGGTTTGGACCTGTTAGGGTCAACCAGGGTTTCGGCAACGGGGGACGAGGTCCCATGATCAATCAGCAAGGGTTTGGTCGCAACACTGGTTATGACGGATATGGAAATGGAAACGTGAATTAGGGCGAAGACTGCCAGGAGGACGCCTTTTCTGGAAGAGGTGTGGGATTTGAAGGACCTGTTGATCCTGTACAGAGGATCAGAATGCTTGAAGAACAGATGAAGGGGGTAGTGAATCAGAACTCCACCGGTTTGGATATGACTACAATGGGCTTGGTACCAGGGCTGAGGGTGCCGTTGAAATTTAAGGCTCCCACGTTTGACAAGTACAAGGGAGACACCTGTCCTAAGGTCCATGTCCGCTCTTACTACAGGAGGATGTCCGCGTATTCAGATGACGAAAGGATGCTCATGCATTTTTTTCAGGACAGCTTATCAGGACCTTCTCTTGAATGGTATATGTGGCTGGAACCCACGCAGATTAAAACATGGAAACAATTGGCTGATACTTTCGTGACCCACTACAAATACAACAGCGATCTGGCTCCAAACCGGGTCCAATTGCAGGGTTTGTCACAGAAGAGCGGAGAAAGCTTTAAAGAGTATGCGCAAAGGTGGCGCGATATGGCAGTAAGGGTGCATCCTCCTTTAATTGAAAGGGAGATGAATGATATGTTCATCGGGACATTTAAAGGGGTGTTCTACGAAAAATTGTTTAGTGTGTCATTGAGCAGTTTCTCAGATTTGATTCTTATGGGGGAGATGATTGAGAACGGGATTAAAGTTGGAAGGTTCCAAGCAGGTGAGTCTACTTTGACAGGAGGTGCCAGAAAAGCATTTGGTGGTAGACGACAAGGTGATTCTAGTGCCGTGTTTGGTGGCAGGGGCAGGGGCAGAGGAAGAAATCAGTATATTCAGCCGCAACAGATAGCTAGCGTCACTATCCCGCTTCCTCAACAGAGGCATCCACAACAACAACAACCACAGCAACAGCAAGGACATAATCCTGGCCAGAGAAGGGTACAGAACGCGAGATCGAAAAGAGTGTTCGACACACCTCCTTCCACGTATGCAGAGCTCCTCCAGACCTTGCTAGGGTTGAACTTGGTTGAAAAGAGGACTTTGGCACCGCCTACTGGGGCAGTACTTCCTTACGGATACGATGCCAATAAGCATTGCGAATTTCATTCCGGGGCACCCGGGCAGGATATAGAAGCTTGTCAGGCATTTAAACACAAAGTTCAGGATTTATTGGATAGCAAAGCTATTAACTTTGGATAGGTGGGTCCAAATATCGTACAACAGCCTATGCCCAATCATGGGGCAAATGCCATCCTGACAGAGGAGAATTTGAATCTAGTGACGGATGTCAATGAGCTGAAGACACCGCTGGGTGAGATTAAAAGCAGTTTGTTAAGAGGGGGTGTATTCCCGGGGTGTGATGAATTTTGCTTGGATTGTTGGATACAGCCAGAGGGTTGTAATGAGTTAAAGCAAGGTATTCAGGCTTTGATGGATGAAGGCACCTTGCAGTTTGATAGGACCACGGTTGAAAAGCCTGTAGAAGCGTTGTGTGATGAGCAGAACGATGTTGCGACGATGACGATTCCGAAGAAAACAATAACGATAACGGCACCCGCCAGGCGGCCGACGATCACAATTACTAAAGCAGGACCAGTCCCTTTTGAGAGTACTAAAGCGGTGTCGTGGACTTACGGGTTGGAGGTATATTGTGATGGTGAGAAAATTGAAGTCAATGGATAACCAGCTGGGGTTGTAGATAATGTTGTCGGAACATGGGGTATGACCAGAAGCGGGAGAATCTTTACATCACCTGAGGTAGAGGCAGAAAGATTAGCCAAGGGTAAAGCCAAGGTAACTGAGAGTGGTCCTTCACAGTCGAATGAAAAGGAAACGTCACTTAAGGATGTGGAGGAGTTTATGAGGCTCATTCGTAAAAGTGACTACAAAATTGTGGAGCACCTCTAGCAAACGCCGTCAAAAATTTCCATCCTATCATTGCTGTTATATTTCGAGGCCCATCGGAACGCTTTGATGAAGATTTTAGACACGTCATTCGTTCCTCAAGAGGTTTATGTTAATCAGTTAGAAGGGGTGATGGCGCATGTCAACGCGGGGCACAGTTTGGGCTTCACAGACTTTGATTTGACTCCGAGAGGGCGAGAACACAATATGGCATTGCATGTGTCAGTAGAATGTCGAGGCACGGTCATGTCCCATGTTTTAGTAGACACTGGATCTTCCCTGAATGTGCTACCGAAGAAAGCCTTGATGAAGTTAGATATCAGGGGGATTATCTGCACGCCCAGTGACTTAGTAGTGAGAGCGTTCGACGGAACGAGGAGGTCAGTTTTCGGATCAATAACGTTACCGTTGCAGGTAGGGCCTGAGATATTTGAAACTGAGTTATATATAATGGACATCCAGCCAACATATAGTTGTCTCCTTGGGCGCCCATGGATTCATGCCGTCGGGGCAGTCACATCCACGTTACACCAAAAGCTGAAGTACATGGTTGGGGATAGTGTCGTCACTGTTTGTGGAGAAGAAGATATTCTGGTTAGCCATTTGTCTTTGTTCAAGTATGTGGAGGTCGACGGAGAAATACATGAAACCCCGTGTCAAGCCTTCGAGGGGTTGCGAATTAAAGACAAAGCCCAGGGCTCCAGTAAGATATCAGATGTGGCTGTGTCATCATACAAAAAGGCTCAGGCTCTAGTAGAGGCAGGCAAAACCAAGGGCTGGGGGCAGGTATTGGAGATTCCCGTGAAGAATGACAAGTTCGGGCTTGGATATCATCCTTCGTCATCAGCATCCTCTTCAGGAGCGCCCAAGTTCAGGGGACCAATCACGATTACACTAAGCGGGGTGAGCTTCGAGACTATCAACGTTGTTTCCGATTCTGAAGAAGGAGATAGCGACTGTGATATGGACGCGTGGATCAAGCCAAGCGCGCTAGGACAAAGTCTCTGCAATTGGTCTATCCGGGAAACTGTTCCTGTGACAACTAAACAGTAATGATTTGTTTTCTTAATTTTTGAATAATCCTGTGTCCTACCCGGGGCATAGTGATTTTGCTTAGGGCCATTTGGTTATGTACATTACATTGTTTAATCATGAAATAAAGGTGTTTTTTCATATACAAATATTGTGATCCCTGTTTTTCTGTTTTTATCTTTTACAATGAAATGGCAACATGGTTATCTGCTTTGTATGCGTTTTGAAGCATTTAACCATTTCCTTTGCAGGATTACTATTTCAGATGACATCTATGAACCGCCTATAACTCACTTCGACTTCGAGCACCCGGTATTTCAGGCTGAGGAAGAGATTGTTGAAGAATGCGACATACCAGAAGAGTTGACCTGGTTATTGAAACAAGAAGAAAGAATCATTCTGCCTCATGAGGAAGTCATTGAGGTTATCAATTTGGGGTCAGAAGAGGTTGTGAGAAACATCCGTATAGGGGCTGCGCTGCAGAGCGACATCAAGCAAAAGTTGGTTGAGATGCTCAAAGAGTACAGTGATATATTTGCTTGGTCGTACGAGGATATGCCTGGGCTGGATACGGATATGGTTGTTCACCGTCTGCCGCTGCGAGAGGAATGTCCGCCTGTTAAGCAGAAACTCCGAAGAACCAGACCGGACATGGCTTTGAAGATTAATGAGGAAGTTCAAAAACAGTGGGATACTGGTTTCCTAGCTGTTACGAAATATCCCTCATGGGTCGCTAATATTGTGCCAGTGCCGAAGAAAGACGGTAAGGTGCGAATGTGTGTAGACTACCGTGATTTGAATAGGGCGAGCCCGAAAGATGACTTTCCACTTCCTCACATCGATGTGCTGGTTGATAACACTGCTCAGTTCTCTGTATTTTCTTTCATGGATGGCTTCTTGGGCTATAATCAGATCAAAATGGCGCCAGAAGACATGGAGAAGACTACCTTCATTACTCCCTGGGGATCATTTTGCTACAAAGTGATGCCCTTCGGACTGAAGAATGCTGGGGCAGCGTATCAACGCGTTATGACGAATCTCTTTCATGACATGATGCATAAGGAGATCGAAGTTTATGTTGATGATATGATTGCCAAATCCCAGACGGAGGAGGAGCATTTGGTTAATCTGCTGAAACTGTTCAAGAGGCTTAGGAAGTTCAGGTTGATACTGAACCCTAACAAGTGCACCTTCGGAGTGAGATCGGGCAAACTACTGGGGTTTATCGTGAGCGAAAAAGGAATAGAGGTTGATCCTGCGAAAATAAAAGCAATACAAGAAATGTCGATGCCTAAAACAGA